>JASTWL010000451.1:0-149273 GCA_035220575.1 Temnothorax rugatulus | reverse complement strand
TCGAGTAAATAAAAGCGCGCGCACCGTAACTTTCGCCATCGCAGGAGGAAAGTGTTCTGTTTCGCTTTGGTTTCAGTGTCTGTGAGTTTACAAAATCTGCGTGGGTCGTTCGATTGCACAATCTTCTGATTGAACTATCATTTCGCTGTGATAATTCCACCGCGCTGCTAGATTACATCCGTTGCGCAGAATCTAGACTTCCTCACCGGTGTTTGAAATCCAGCCACCGCACCGCTCAGTAAGTGTACCGAGAATAGACTGTGTTTTGTGCATTTTTATGAAACGCTGTAATAAGCATTTGCTATCTCTTTTCATTTCGTTTTTTCTCTTTATGCATGCAACGTCCAGCGTTAACACATTAAGTGCCGCCAATCAATCATCCTTGCGTAATGCTCATGCTGCCTCGATCTTCTAATCTTTCTTTCTATCTCTCTATATATGTAATGTCCATCGATCGTTTTCGGTATTTAACGTCGAAAGAATTAAATGTGATTAAAATGTGCAAAATTTGGCTTGCTTCAAAGTTACTAATATGATTAAATAAAGAAATCCACAGCCAAATATAATTTAAATAGAGAATAGACCATAAAAGTTCAATTTTTTCTTAAATATGTACATACTTTCACAGTCCTTATCATGCATTTTTCGGCAGCATAAATAGAAGCCCTTTTGCATACTCCATCAATTTTTTGCTTTCGGGGGTATTAGATGAGGTAACAGTTTAAACATTGTTAATATTTTTGTTCTGAAACATATAATAGATCTATTCTTCTGATATATGATATTGATATTCATATATAATGTATAAATAATGATAAAAAAATAAATACCATTATTCAAATTCTCCTTTTTTATTTTATTGAGCATTTCATATCCATCGTTGTCTTTGGAATTAATTGAAAAATTTTGAAGAATTATATTGAAGAAGCGTTTAAAATTTGATTCGCTTAAAGCAACATTTTATAGAGAATTTTATTGAAATCTTGATTTATGAGGTTATAACCATGTGGATGTTTGTAATGGTTCCATTTAGAAACAATATTAGACAAATCTGTATCCTGATTATTGTGCAAATCTTTTTTCCTTAAATCATATATTGCAGACCAATGTAATAGAACCTCTGTTCAAGGAGCATCATTAGCTGCCAACCATTTCATACTTTCCAAAACTTTCTCATCAACATTTTCTATAAAAATAAAAAATTTTGCAACAGGCAAATTTAAATATTATACATACAACTAAATAAATATAATGCTACCATCTGAAACATCGTTCTCAACCTCTTCTACTGGTTTGGAATTTTGGCAGAAAACCTTTTATTCCTATTCCTCTTATTCTCCACATTGATACCAATTTGCCTTTAGATGCTTTAGATTTGTTATCTGCCGCATTTTTCTTTTTTACTGGAGAAATATAATAAGTTTTAACAACTTCAGTTGGGGAAAAGCCTCACAAATTTTTTTCAGCAACATGTTTTGCTATATCATTTGGCAACCTGTGAAAGTATGTATTATGATAATCACTCTATGCTATTCAATATTAAATAAATAAAATAAATTGCACAAACTTACTCTGAAAATTTTTCATCAATATATGTAACTATTATATCGCAAAGTTTATTTCTCTGAGCTTCAGTGAAGCGTTTTTGTTTTCTATAAACTATAATGATTCTTAAACCTAATTTTTGTTTTGAAAGAATTCCTTTATTGATAGAAAAGATTTTTTAATAAGTTCTGAATTTTGTACTAAACAAATGTCTCTCTTCGACTCATTTTTTCTTCAGTAGTTGAAGTAGTAATTGAATCTGTATCAGAGTTTTCATCTAATTTCTGGAAGTTTAAATATGGCAGAATAGTATATAACATATAAATAAACAAGAACTTATAAAAATTCATTCCAAAACTTTTAAAAGCAAAAAATTTATTTTACCCTTTTTTTAAATATAGGCTGTGCATCTTTTTCTTTATTTTCTGAACTTTTTAATGGTTTACTAAAATTATGTTGCCAATATTCAATAAAAATGGCTCTATCACCTATTGTTTGGATTAATTCATTAATCATATAGGTATTGTCAAATTTTTTAATGCTCTATTAATTCGCTCTTCTCTAGAAAAATAAAATTTTACATTTAGTATACAGAAATGTATCTTACAATTAGCACGAGTTCTAAATGAACAATGATTACTTACTAATTGTAAATGTATCAATCAGATTTTCTAAATCCAAATCTCGTAGTATTTCCTTCACTTCGTCGTCAGCCATGTTTGCTATCTTCTTACTTACAGATTCGATAGAAAAAGCATTCGAGTCTATCAGTAGAAAGGCACACATGTGCCCAATACACTGGATCTTCAGTAAAAAACTACGCACAATACGCATTTAATACAATTAATCCGATTCAAGACAAGTAAGGGCCAGGGCAGTACACTGCCGCAGCCTCTTACGCCAACTTACGAGAGAATCGCCTTAGAAAAACGTAACGTAACGTGCCATACGTTATACGTGCGTTATGTTACGTTTTTCTATGTGCGTTGCTGTACGATTGGCTTACGTGTCGCGTAACGCGATTCTCACGTAAGCTGGCGTACACTAAAAAAAAATATTTAGATCCAAGAAAATATTTATCTTTACTTAAATTAAGTAAAAATATCTAATTCTAAATAAATATGTGATTATATTCAGTAAATAAGTCATTGGCACTATCTAAATAAATATTTTCTTGGATCTGAATATTTTTTTTCAGTGTAAGAGGCTGCGACAATGTACGTGCCTTGGCTGTAACAATTACTACGTTTACCCGAGCGTTACTTATTCTGTAGTAACTTACTCAAAATTATCGTAACACGATAATTTATTCCACGTTAACGGGGGTCTCTGCATAATTCACTTCGCGTAAACGGGGGTCTGAAGAAAATGATATATCCGGATGTGCTTCGTCTTGTTTCTACATCACCAGCGTAGTCTGCATCACAATATGCTTGGAGGATCTTAACATTTCCATTTTTCTCATATCTTAAACTTTTATCTAAACTTCCATTTAAATATTTTAGAATGTGTTTATATCATTTATCCTTTCCTGCGTCGGCTCTTCAACTGATCTGCTAACAAAGTTTACTCCATATGCTATGTCTGGTCTTGTTTTGGAAGATGCATAGAGTAGACTCCCTACCATTTCTCTGTATGGATAACACATTATTAGGTAGTGTTTTACTATTGTCACCAGGCAGTAAAGGTACTTTTGCAGTCTTAGCATTGTCCATACCACTCTGCTGCAATATTCTCTTGATATAATCTCTTTGTGTCAGCATCATGTAATCTTCAGTGGTAACAATTTCATGTCCCACATATACCTTAGAGTTTCTTGATATTTTAATTTTAAAACTCTTTGGCTAATTCTCTTTCAAGAACTCATTTATTTCTTCAATATTGCTTCCAATGAATACCCATCATCCACATAAATTCCTAGTATCAAGTCACTATCCTTCTTCTTAAAAAGACATTGTTCACTATTTAAGGACTTGAATCTCATCTTCTTTAGAAAATTCGTAAATCTGATGTCCATCTCAATGGCGTCTGTTTAAAACCGTAGAGCGCCTTCTTCAATTTCAAGATGTTATTTTTATAATTATACCCTTCTGGTGGGTACATAAAGATTTCGTCCTCCAAATCTCCATAAGGAAATGCGGTAATTATGCAGTATAGGGAGGCACCTCCGATGACCTTGACCTTGACATATGTTGTCAAGGTCACCCTCCTGAGTGACCTTCAGAAGGTTTTAGCCGTCGCTCGCTATTCGTTAAAAAGTTATTAACAAAAAAAATTTGGAAAATATAGCAGCTATTTTGAGTATTGGAAGGCATAAATGACTAATATAAAAGGGACATCCTCTCCGATGACCTTAACCTTGACATATGTTGTCAAGGTCACCCTCCTGAGTGACCTTCAGAAGGTTTTAGCCGTCGCTCGCTATTCGTTAAAAAGTTATTAACAAAAAAAGTTTGGAAAATATAGCAGCTATTTTGAGTATTGGAAGGCATAAATAACTAATATATACGTGTGTGTGCCCTGCTTTAAAGATGTAACGGCCTGCTTTTGGCTGTTTATATCGAACGCGGACTAGCTCGCCGGACCAGGAGTTCGATGGTAGGCCCAGAGACAGAAGGCAGTGTTGATACGTGACGTGGTTATTGCGGTATTACAATCATATTGTCGCGATATGTACAACGGAGATGCCTGCGAATCATGCGGCTAACGCGGGCGGTTTATAATCTAGACGAGGGTCGCGGTAATTACAACGTACGGAAACGCATTCGGTTTGTGCGGTGGACGCGAGCGGATTATATTTTATAAACGTGGTTTATTACGGTAGTTCAAATTATTGTGTGGGCGCACCGCGCCCTTACCTCGCCCGACGGAGATCGTCGGGCGGCATCCGGCAGCTCGTCGCCGGGAATGATGCATATGTGGGGGTGCATCGTTACATCACCCCCCCCCCCCTCAGGATGCCTGAATCTAGAGGCATATGTTGCTGGCCGGTCGGGGTAGCCGGCTGACCTGGGCTGGACCTACCCCGTGGTGTTCCGGGACTTCTCTTTGATCCACCGGATCGATCCGTCTCCGTTGAACCGAATATGCCAGCGTCGGTTCCCGAGTCGTGCCTTGTACTCGCGGGAGACGTGGCGTGCGAAGTGTGGCACGTCCACGGTGATCCCGGGCGCGACGAGGATGGGTATCGGCGGAGGCGGCAGTGGGCCCATCACCCGAGCCGGGTTGAGGGCTGGCCGTGGTCTTAGCGGAACCGTCGGCTGGCGCTGCTGCAGGCGCCGTGGTAGCGGTGGCGGTGGCGTGGTTAGCCAAGCCTGCTTCGCCCTGTTGGCCGCGTCGGACCTCTGGACGATGGTGCCGATGCGGGGCCATGCCCGTGGAGGTGCGTGTCTCTCGGCGTTGGTAGCGGCGTGGGCTCGGGATCGCCCCGGTAGAGCGTGGCCCATCCGTGCCCGATCCCGGGGTTGGCGGGATCGTACGGCTCTGCGTCTTCGTTGAGGATCTCCTTGATTTCCCGCAGGACATCTCGCTCCGTAGCTTGCTCCGTCGCTGTGTCTTCCGTCATGGTGATAGTCGATCTGGCGGATCGGTGGCCGCGTTGTTCGCTCGCTTCCTATCGTCGCCGGTTTTCCCGGCTCGCTCGGGGGGGAAGGTCGTACCATCTTTATTTTGTTCGGTGTGACAATAATATTCCACGGTGATCTTACGCGTCGACAACTCGTTTCACGGTACCTTACCATAATATTTTTGTCGGCGCTAATAGTTTCGGCGCGGGTCGCCGGCGTGGATTCGCAACGCACGGTCGCGGCGGCGGTCTCGTCGGCGGGTTCCCCTTCCAGGTCGGAATCATGTAGGACGGGTGTCGTATCGGTAGGCGCGCGTTTGAGATCCTGTACATGCACGTGACGGTACCATTTTCCCTGGCGGCTACGGAGGTCGACTATTACTGGCGAGATGATGCGTCGCACTTCGAGCGGACCGATAAATTTGGCGCGAGCTTTGCGTTGAACGCGGCTTCTTTGTTCGACAGGGGCCGGTCGCGCTTCCACACCCATTCCCCGATCTGCGGTCGCCAGTCCCGGCGGCGAAGATTGTAATATTTCTCTTGGCGTTGGAAGGCGCGGGCTAATTGAACGCGCACGAGCTCGTATGCTTCGTTCAAACGGCGGTGTATCGGGGTGGCCGGGCCGGCGGCGGGCGGCAGGCCGTTTTCCCCGGGACGGCGTAATTCGCGGCCGTGATTTAAAAATGCGGGCGTGTACCCGGTCGCGTCGTGCGCCGCGGTGTTATACGCGAACTGGAGTTCTGGCAGGTGCTCGTCCCACGTTCGATGTTTCTTAGCGTACTGCGCGATCATCGTTTTAATGACGCGATTAGTTCTTTCTACGGGGTTGCAGTGGGGTGCATATGCCGGCGTGAAACGTTGTCGGATACCGCACTCGTTTAGCAGCTTCGCGAGCTGTTTCGACTTTAATTGTGTACCATTATCCGACAGGATCTCCTCCGGGCAGCCGTGTCGGAGGATAATGGTCTCGGTAATGTGCTTCACGATCGCGGGCGCGGTGGCGCGTCGTAGCGGGCGGAGCTCGACCCATTTCGTAAAACGGTCTTGCATATTGAGTAACCATATGTGCCCGGCGGCGGATCGTGGTAACGGGCCGACGAGGTCGATGGTGACCTGTTGCCATGGTCGTTCGAGTGCGGTCGGGTGCAGCTGGCCGGCCGGTTTTTCTTGCGCGACCTTATGTGCGAGACAGGTCGGGCATTCGCGGACGTACCGGGCGATATCGCGGAACATGCCGGGCCAGTAAAATCGTTGCGCGATCCGCGCGATCGTTTTGGCGATCCCCAAGTGGCCGGCGGTCGGGGCGTCGTGGTACCGCGTGAGAATCTCGGGGCGCTGGTCCTTTGGTACGCACTCTTTCCATTGTTCGTCTGCCGGCGTATCTTTAAAATCGAGGCTGTGGAGCACGTGCTTCCACAGTCGGCCCTGGTCTATTCGGAAATCGGGTGCCTCGTGTGGCGCGTTTTCGGCTGTATGCCACATGCGCGTATACCACGGGCACTTCGGGGTGGTGACGCTGAGGAGCTCGGATTGCCTCGACAGCGCGTCCGCCACCTTGTTCAGGGCCCCTTTTCGGTATTTCACGTCGAAGTCGTACTGCTGCAATTCAAAGGACCAACGTCCTAATCGGCCGGACGGCGACTCTAGTTTCTGTAGCCACTTTAACGATTGGTGATCTGTGATCACCGTGAACCGGTATCCCTCGAGGTAATCGCGCATCCGCCTAATTCCCCATACGACTGCCAGACACTCCAGTTCGGTAGCGCTATAGTTTCGCTCGGCGTGATTCAATGTGCGGCTAGCGTATGCGATGACACGCTCGCCCTCCGGGAAGTACTGCGTGAGGACGGCCCCCAGCCCGGTGGTGCTGGCGTCCGTCTGGAGGTGAAATTGCCGCGTAAAGTCTGGGCAGGCGAGGACCGGCGCGGTGGTCAGCGTGCGTTTGAGGGTGTCGAACGCGTTTTGCTCGGCCTCCCCCCAGGCCCAGCGGGCCTGCTTGCGTGTCAGCGCGGTGAGCGGCGCGGCGAGGGTGGCGAAGTCTTTAATGAACCGGCGGTACCAGCTCGCGAGTCCTAAAAATTGTCGGATGTGTCGTACGTTCTGGGGCACGGGCCAGTTCGCGACGGCGCTAACCTTGTCCGGGTCGGTGCGGATGCCGTCGCGGTCGACGATGTGGCCGAGATACTTTATACGGTCGGTACAGAAACGGCATTTTTCGGGTTAATCCTTAGCTTCGCGGCTCGGAGTCGGCGGAAAACTTCGCGCATAACGCGTAGATGCTCCCCGAACGTTTCGGTGGCGATCACGATGTCATCCAAGTATACGAACACGTGCGGCCATAATTCGGGACCGAGGATCGAGTCGAGCAAGCGCTGAAAAGTTGCCGGGGCCGAATGCAGCCCGAACGGCATAACCCGGAATTGCATCAGCCCCTTGCCGGGGACCGTAAACGCGGTTACGGGCCGGCTCTCCGGCGCGAGGGGCACCTGCCAGTACCCGTTTTTGAGATCGAGGGTTGACAGGTACCGAGCCCCCCTTAATCTATCTAGCGTCGCGGTGATTTGCGGTAGCGGATACGCGTCTTTTTCGGTAAGCTCGTTAACCCAGCGGAAATCAATGCAAAACCGCGGTTTGCCGTTCTTTTTTCGTACGATCACGATCGGTGAACTCCAGGCGCTGTGCGACGGCTCGATGATGCCGTCCTGCAGCATTTTTTCGACTTCTGCGTCTATGATCGCCTGCATCGCCGGGTTCCGCGGTCGATACCTCTGCTTAACCGGACGGTCGGTTTTTACGCGGATTACATGTTCCCCGCGATCCGTGGGGCCCTGCACCCCTTCGAACTTCGCGAGTTCGTCCGCCAGAAAACGGCGGAGGCGGTCCTCCTCGGTCGCCGCGTCTTCTTCGTGAATTTCCCCGACGGTGGCCGCCATCGTGTCGGCGCTGGGCAGAGGCGGGGGCGGAATGGCGAAATCCATTTTGCCCCACAGATCTACGCCTATCAACATATCGCAGTCGAGCTTGGGCATGATTTGGAACCGGTGCCAAAACATGCGTCCTTGTATGGTCACGGGGACCGTAATTAAACCCGGGATGTCCGCGCGCGTCCCATCGGCGAGATATACCCGCCCGGTAATTGTCGTGATCGTGAAGTTTGCCGCCAACGTTTCCGCGGTGCTCGCGTTCACGAAGGAGGCTTCGGACCCGGTGTCTAAGAGAGCGTCGAACGTTTGGTCCGCTACGCGGACGCTCAGGTGCGGACGCGGTTTGTAGGTTAAGCGGAGGACCGGGGGACGGCCGCCTCTTCCCCGGCCCGCGCGGCATTTCCCGACGGCGGGTGGCAATCACGCGTAAACACGCCGTCCCGCCCACATTGTGAGCAAAATCGTTTGGGTGGCCGGCGGCAATCAAAACGGGTGTGCCCGCGCTGTTTACAGCGCCAGCAACACTCGTGTCGGTTGTAGGCGGTCGCGGCGAGCGCGGGTAGCGGGGCGGCAGGCTGTCGCGCGCGAGTCTGCTCCTCTATGCGCTCGAACTCCTCCGCCTGGCGCAGGATCTCGCGCGTCTGGGTGACGGAATCGCGTCGGATGTAGAGCTGGTACCGCGGGTGCATATTATCGTAGAGCGCGTCAAGCCGGTCTTCCTCTGTGAACCCGGTTGCTCGGCGCATCATGGTGAGCATTTCGGTGGCGAATTTGCGGTACGGTTCTGCATTCGCGTCTGGATTTCGCGAATGAGTTGAGCGCGGTATCGTCGCGGGAGGTAATATTCGCGGAAATCGGCGTGGAAGTCCTCCCAGCCCTGCCATGTGTGCCGGTTATTCCGGTACCAAAGAAGCGCGTCGCCCTTAAGTAACTCCGGGAGTCCCGCCAGTATTTGCGCGCCGGAAATCTGGTACGCGTCCTTAAGTTCCTCTAGCCGCTCGAGAAACGCGACGGGATCTTTGCCATCAAAATGGCACCCCCATTTCCTTATTTGATCCACGACCTGGCCGGGGAATCCGGCCGGGCGATCGCTAACTGCCGGAAAGAAAACTTCGTACGGTGTTGCCGGAGCCGGCGTCGAGCCGGTCGTCGTCGGCGCGAGGAACGTTCCCGCCGGCTGTATAATGATCGGAGGCACCACTTTCGTCTCGTTGCCCCCCGCGGCGTCGGTTCGCGTCATCTCGGGGTGATCGGTCGCATGAGCACTCAGGCGTTGCCGTAGCTCGTCCATCGTGCCGACGGCGTCGAGTTCGCGTCGCGTGAGCTCTTCGATTAGCTCGTTTTTCGTGAGTTTATATATCCACGCCTTTGGCATTGCGTATCCTGTCTTTTGTCTCTCGGAACGATCAAAACGGTCCCTGTTCGGGCGCCATGTAACGGCCTGCCTTTTGGCTGTTTATATCGAACGCGGACTAGCTCGCCGGACCAGGAGTTCGATGGTAGGCCCAGAGACAGAAGGCAGTGTTGATACGTGACGTGGTTTATTGCGGTATTACAATCATATTGTCGCGATATGTACAACGGAGATGCCTGCGAATCATGCGGCTAACGCGGGCGGTTTATAATCTAGACGAGGGTCGCGGTAATTACAACGTACGGAAACGCATTCGGTTTGTGCGGTGGACGCGAGCGGATTATATTTTATAAACGTGGTTTATTACGGTAGTTCAAATTATTGTGTGGGCGCACCGCGCCCTACCTCGCCCGACGGAGATCGTCGGGCGGCATCCGGCAGCTCGTCGCCGGGAATGATGCATATGTGGGGGGCATCGTTACAAGAAAATCACAACTTCTATAGTTATAATTATAGAAGTTGTGATTTTCTTTAAAGCAGGGCACACACACAATTATGCAGTATAGGGGGCACCTCCGATGACCTGACCTTGACATATGTGTCAAGGTCACCCTCCTGAGTGACCTTCAGAAGGTTTTAGCCGTCGCTCGCTATTCGTTAAAGTTATTAACAATGTATGTCCTGCTTTATAGAAGTTGTGATTTTCTTTAAAGCAGGGCACACACAGTATATATTAGTTATTTATGCCTTCCAATACTCAAATACTGCTATATTTTCCAAACTTTTTTTGTTAATAACTCTTTAACGAATAGCGAGCGACGGCTAAAACCTTCTGAAGGTCACTCAGAAGGGTGACCTTGACAACATATGTCAAGGTTAAGTTATCGGAGAGGATGTCCCTTTTATATTAGTCATTTATGCCTTCCAATACTCAAAATAGCTGCTATATTTTCCAATTTTTTTTGTTAATACTTTTTAACGAATAGCGAGCGACGGCTAAAACCTTCTGAAGGTCACTCAGGAGGGTGACCTTGACAACATATGTCAAGGTCAAGGTCATCGGAGGTGCCTCCCCTATTCGCATAATTACCGGAAATGCAGTCGTAACATCAAAAATCACTATCTTGAGATTTTTGGCAGTTGCTATGGCAAAGACGCTTCTTAATGCACTTTGTCCTATTACAGGACTATACGTTTCTTGATAATCTATATCCTTTTTCTGCTCACAGCTTTTAAGGGGGGATTCTAGTGTAACAGGCCAAAAAATAAGCGATTTTTTAGAATTTTTTTCTAGAAAACTATTAATGATAGGCAAATAAAACTTTTTGGGATAAAAAGAGGCATTTTTAAGGTATCAAAAAATTTTAGTTATTTTCAATTTGCTTTATTTAATTTTAATATATAATAAATAATCTGGACCCCTCTCTGCGATTTCCCGTCTATTGGCGGGCGTTGTAACGTTCCTCCCGGTTATCTGAAAGCAAAAAAACGAAATATTTTCTTAAGGTTGGATATTTTCCGCTGGTACTATACCTCCCTAACAAAGAACAAATAATAAATTAAAAAAGTTATAGCGTTTTAAAAAGAATTTTATTTTTTGACATAAATTTGATCATATATTGATCGAAAAATGTTATAAATAAATGCAATAAAAATAAAATGATAGGTATAGTACCTAGAGAAATTTATATCGGGACTGAAAAATTATGGAATGCATATAAAATCAAATGTGCTGTTTGCGAATCAGTGTGAGAGAAGGTTCGAGGAGAATTTCGCGTTAAGTTGATTGTCGCTTTCCAGTTATGGCATGGATTGTTCGAGCATATTGTTCCAAAACGTTCGCTGACTTTCGGCTAATATTAAAGTCAAGCAGCTCACAAAAGAAAGATCCATGCCATAAACAAAGCAAGCGAAAACACGTAACGTTCCCTTCGAATCGACAATTGAAAGCAGTGACGTCCGCACGATGACGTAGGGCTCCGATGGCCAATCACTCTCTCGAAATTCGTGGTAACGAGCCGGGAGAGAGGTTCGCCTCAAAGATAATAAAAGGGCCGCCGCTGCGCCGCGAGATCGATTTCGCTCGCAGATCAGTTAGTTACAACCGCTTTTCGCACTTTGCACACCGCTTTGCACACCGCTTTGCACACCGCTTTCGTACACTTCGCTACTTCGCATCGCGAGCCGCCTTGCTGCTCCCAGCACGTAGTGCTAAACTCTGTGCGCGTTCACGGCCCTCTGCCTAAACGGAACTTGTATAAATAACTGTAAATATTCTGTAAATAGACGTTTATTTTTTGTAACTTTGGACTTGCTGTTTCTTTGTGGTCGTCTTCTACCTCGCGCTTCCTCGCGCTACCGCGCGCTCTCGAACATGTGCATATAATTTTAAACGCAACAAAGTTTATAATAACAGTTACAATGGAAGGAAAATGCAATAGTGGTTCCATTATTAATGGAATTATTAATAATTTAAATCTCGAAGACGACAATATTATGATTTGTGATACCACCACTTAAGTTTCCGAGTTTTTTATTGGAAAATCGAGGAAAAATAAGAATGTCTTCTTTTTTTAATTTTTCAAACTGACATCTTTGTCGGTTTAAATCACATTTTTCTACTAATAATTGCAGAACATTTGGTAAATTTTATTCGTGCTCACATATGTAAGGCAATAAAATAATTTAAATAAATTTCGTTTGACTGTGTATGTTTGTTGCTGTGTTGCTAGTCAGCTATTCAACTATATAATAATATTTGACTAGCTGGAAAGGAATGTTAAACAAACTTTGAAATGAATTAATATCGTTAATCTGTTATGTCCATCTGTGTGAAATCTAGTTGAACAAAATTACTCTGATTGAAAACGTTTGGAACAAATCTATAATATAGGTACCCTTTAATTTTTCGTGTGCAATGTCATTTTAAGGGAACATTGTGATATATTTTTAACCCGTTATTATTTTTAACTACAATATACACATCTAGAAATATGATATATGTATCCATTAGAAGAAAAAACATTAATAAACTTAATAGCTCATTTTCGAACTGTTCTGGTGTATTGACAAAAAAATGATTTTATTTATTCTTCAGGCTTTTTCTGTAACAATATTCCTCAGCACAGTGCAGTTTACAATATATGTATAATAATTATATTTGCTTTAGAAATTCATGTTGAATGTCATATTAAAAATATCGAAATGTCAGAAATAAACAAATATAGTAATTTTGCTTTACAAGAATTTAGAATCTATGGACAATGAACCAGATACAATCAAAACATATTTTTCTGCTCAAATATTATTTAAGAATCAATCAGAAACACCAAATGTGCAAACAGTGATGCCATAATATAATATAAATAAGATACACAAGAAAATCTTGACGTACAATAATAAAAAGTATTTCATTAAATAACATATAAGTTTCGTAGGAATAATCTGTGATTTATATAATTGAGACGTTTATATATAAATAAATTTATAGATAAATAAGACATTTGATAAGATGACTGTGGTATCGCAACAAAACTTAAATTTCAAAAATAAATGTTCTTATATTATATATGTAAACAATTTATAATAAAATATAACTATTTATTTAAAATGAAGTGTTATTAAACTATTAACACAATAATATTAGCGCGTTATGTGTCTCTATGAATCAATAAATTATTAAAATTTTTCGCAACATTTTTGTTGGGTCTGGCGTAAAATTGTACGGCCCTGTGAAATCGTTTCTTTTTCAACACTAATAAAAATTGGTGCAAATTTACAGAGAAAACTTATTTATATTCTCTCTCTCTTTCTCACCTTAGCCATCTAGTTAGATACATTGTTTACATGTATTGAAACTATGTATCTGTTATGATACCTAATGCCTAGTCAGTTCTCGGCGATTTCCCAAAACAGTCAGACCGTTCTCCTCACATCTCGCATTGAACAATACAAAGTTATATCGGAGTAAGAACGTTAACCGCAGCTAATTGTTCTAAAAATTTTATTCTAATTGATACACAAATTCAATATATAGGTTTCGTCATCAGGCGGTAAGCTATACCTTCACATAAAAATGCAATCTCTTGTCTCTCATCTCTTCAACGTTATTGAGATCAGTGATTCGTATTGTTTAATATATACATTTAAATATATTTTGCTAATATTACTAATAATGCTATTATTGCTGTCTTTGTTACGTTGTATATGACATAAAAACGAATTCAAGTTTATATCACTCTCTTATCTTGAAATCGCGTACTCAGACATTTCAGATTCACACAAAGTTTCTGGCAATTTAATATTATTGCATTTAACGTACATATCTATATATTGATAAATGTTAAAAATACTATATAGCATTTTTTAAGATTTTAAGATATTATTCTACATTTTTCATAAGCTAAATGTCTTTTGAAATAAGATCAATATAAAATAAGCAAATGGACAACGAAAGTTAATCTTTATGAGAAAATATTAAGTAAATTTTATAAGACTTGTAGAAAAATATGTATTTAAATAACATACATCAAGGCAAATACGAACTGTATGTACATCGTCGTTCGTTACACTCTCACCTCTAACTGTCTTGTTATTATAGATACTTGTCTATATTGGTCTACATGTGTTGACATTAACGTACATACATATACGTATAGTCTTGTCAGTTCACGGAAATCTTCCAGGACAGTCGGATCGTTGTCTTCAATATATATATAAGTTTCGTCATCAGACGGTAAGTTGTACTTTTAATTAAAAATGCAAAAAAGCTTGGCAAAAATGCAAAAAATCCTTGAACACCATTTCGTGATACTAACACTAAGCAAAATCTCCATAAAGCATAAACCATGTCATGAAACTTGATATAAAATATAATGTTAATTTAGTTTATAATAAATTCTATTCTTATGCATATTTTTTATAGGTAATAAAAATAATTATGGTGTACTACTACTTTAAATATATGTTAATTTTGCATTAACTTTATAAAAATATAAGCTGAGTTTTAAAGGTAATTTACATAATATAAAGCCAAGAGACTAATCCCAGTAAGAAAATGTAACTGCAAATAATTCTTTATTCACGCTCATTTTTGTATGCTCTAATAAGTTATTAATGAAATACTTTTATTATTGTAGGTCAAGATTTTCTTGTGTAGCTTATTATATTATAGTAGTAGTATAATTTATTCTAATTCCAGAGAATTACGGAAATGGCGTTGTATGCTCTAATGAATCACCAATTTTGATGTAATTTTGATTGTGTATTTTCTACACATATTAACAGGTACAACAGCAGTGCGTTTGGAGTCTTTTTCCGTTTCGATTCAGTGACTGATAAAATCTTGTTCGTTGTTCGCGATCATCGCTGTGATAATTCCAACGCGCTGCGCGAGATCCGGACTTCCGCACCGAGAATACTGTAAGTTTTCTCTACATCGCTTAATAGAAACCCTGCGTTAAAATGTGTGAGTAGGTGAAGTTTTTGTAAAGGGTTGAGTACGTCCCTACAAAACGCCATTTCCGTAATTCTCTGGAATTAGAAATAAATTATACTACTACTATAATATAAATAAGCTACACAAGAAAATCTTGACCTACAATAATAAAAAGTATTTCATTAAATAACTTATCAGTTTCGTAGGAATAATCTGTGATTTATATATGAGTTAAATCATAAAATAGAAATATATGAATTAATTCATAAAATAGAAATATTTACCATAAATGATAATTACAAGGACATGAGGATAAAGGCCTTTCTGGCTTTTGCGACAGATGGTATATTTACGCTCGCACCTCTTGTTCTGAGCAAAGTGATGGCAGTAAATGAAATAGACTTACGTCATTTTTGTCTGAAAACATAAATAAAGTAGTTAAAATAAATTAATAACAGTTATGTAAATTAATATATAATTACAAAGAAAAGATGTATAAACATTATAAATTTTGGTACTTCACAATAATAGTATTAATTAAGTAAATACGCCATCGTTTTAATATAGTCTTATAGAGGTATATTCATTTTTTTTTTCAATTTTCAATCCTTTATTCTCTCCCCTTCCGGGGTTGAAAAGGCGTTTTATTTCGGGCAAACGTTCCCAAAACCCTTACATACAATCATCAAACATATAACATATAATCACATTTCACATGGCGTTTTATAGGGACGTACCCAACCCTTTACATAAAACCCTTAACCCAGCTATTTAGCACCTGGCCTTTTTACGACCTTACATTATCCTGTTACCCATCCCACCCCTTCTAGGACCTTCCCTCCATCCTCTTCTCTTGCTCCGCTTCGTCCTCGTCCGTGCTCACCAGCAGTTTTTCCTCCAACCTCTCTGCGATCTCGTCCTCCGCCGACTTCCTGGTCCCTCCATTTTCCTCCTCTTTCCTTTCCTTTCTCTTTTCCCTCTCTTTTCCTCTTTGATCCTATCTTCCACCGACTTATCTGCATCTCTATAGAGGTATATAATACAGTGAAAAGAAAGTTAAATTGACTTTATATGTTTACGGTAAATCATATAAAGTCAACATTTAATTAAATAAAACCATATTTTTCTCGGTGTAGTCAATTTATCCATATCGCGTGCCATTGTACTCGGTTAATGGAAAAAGTTGAATCGCTAGACATTCTCGGAGATAAAACAAATTTCTTCTACTTTACTTTCAAACTTTTTAGTACATATCTATATTTGTCAGTTGTCGAAGGATTGTACTTTTGAATTACTAAAGATTTGTACTAAGCACAAAAAGTTATATAGAAATAAATAAAAAAAGTAAAATGTAAAAATGTGTACTATTTTGCCCCGCGGCCTCCCCTATATACCTCTTACCGAAAAAATATATTACATCAACTAACGTTATATAAATTTTTTACAAAATAAATAGGAAATTTTGTGCAAAAAGTCAATATCGAATTCATAATATATTCTTCCTTTTGTACTGTGTCACGAATGCAAGGTGAATAATTACTTGTTATCTCAACGTCTGTTTCGTCCATTTCTATTTCTTCTATTTCTTCCATTTACATCCTATTTCGTCTATTTCTTCCATTTGCGTGCGTTTGCAACATTGTTGTCCATTTATCTTAAAATATATTAATAGTTGTAAATATATATATTAATAGTTGTCATTTTATACTTATATGTATATACTGGATATAGAATAATAATTAACCATCCAGTAGGCGCGTGAGATATATTTTACAACCCAGGCTTTTTTCCTAAAAATGTTCGAAAATATTTCAGTACAGATACAATTATTTATTTAAAAAAAAATTAAAATTAAAGTTTCAATCTGTTAATATACTTCACAATGTGTGCAACAATGAACAATATTAAACAGAAAACAAAAAATGTTAATATGTTTTATATTTATAGCATAAATAATGGTGGGGTGTAATTTATTCCCACGCGCCATTTTAAGTCAAATTTTCACGCACATTGGAGGGTTGAACAAAATTAATTAGATGGTATTTGAAAGGCTACAGTTAAAAGGTTGCATACTATAAGACTATAAAAATAAATTATAATTTTTGGTTTTAAATAGTTATCAAATGTTATCAATGCATAATCTTATTATAGTATTATAGTAATTCGTATTATAGTAATTTGTTGAAGGATTTTGCATATCGAGATAACTTTTCAAATTTATTGTTATTGTAAGGAGAGAAAACAAATGCCGTGTATAATAAATTGCATAATAAAATATCCTTATCTAAAAGAATCAATATTAACTACTAACATATTATTACAAATTGCATAATATAAACTATAAACAAAACAAATAATTACTCAGATCTACCACAGGTAATAATTAGATCCACCACAGCCACGAACACGTTACTCGCGTATGGCTGAGAGAACGAGACGTCTGTCGTAGCATAGATATTAATTAAGGCAAAGATAAACGTAAGACGAAAAAGGTTGTTGTACAATAGCCTTTCATGACTTACGTTTTACTCTGCCTTACTTTATATCCACGACTACGACGTTGATGTAAACACTTACGCTTCGTTCTCGGTCAATAGCGTATCACGTTTTTGGCGTTGACGAAAGACAGTAGCACACATCGGTTTTGCGCTAAATACTGTAGCGCTGACACGGTTAACATCGCGTGAAGATTTATCTAAACGCAAGAATATATAAGCTTAAATTTATATATATTACTCTTGTCTCAAGATATTAAGCACCCAAAAAAAATAATCTTGGTTTTAGCGGAATCCTCTAAATCTTAGAGGATTTTATTCTTATATATGGCCTCAAGAAGAATTCTCTAAAATCAAAAGGAAAATATTCTAAGCACAATATTTTTACAATTAGAGGAATTTCGTCTTGCATCTACAATCTTACTCTTCTTAATATCATTTTCCTCTTGTATACAGATTATATTCCGTTTCAAGTAAACATATTCCTCTTAATACAAAAGGAAAACCGTTAGAATAATATGTAATAGATTTTTGATGAATAGTCCACTTTATTGACAGAGGAATAGTCTTTCTGTAAAAGTTTTTGCTTAGAATATGGGATTACAGGAAATTTCACTTTGTAAATAGAATACTTTTTTTTGAGTGAGGGGGCACATACCTTTCTCAGACCAAAACAAATAGCATATTTCATGATTTTTTTCCGGCAAAAGTATAAAAGATACGAAGATCGGGTTTTTCGCAAATGAAAGTACGTATTTTAGAGTGCATTTTCTGATTTTTGTTTTTTATTTGCGATGGAAAGTACTTCCCCTACAGCCCTTCGCCCTAGGCCCTGCATGTTTTCGCGGTACCGGCGGAATCTCCGAGCTGGTTCATCTGAAGACAAAAAATCAAAAAAGGTTTTAAAATTTATGATATTTTCTAGTCCTTATCGAATGCTTTTTGCAATTTTTTAATTATTTCTATTTGTTTTTTTAAGAAACAAAATGAAAATTTTGGCTAAAAATCGATGTCTCAAGTTTGGAAGTCCGCCATTTTGTTAAAAATTAAAATTTCGGAAATCCCATTCAATAGGGACTAGAAAATATTATAACTTTAAGACCTTTTTTTATTTTTGTCTTCAGATAAACCAGCTCGGAGATTCCGCCAGTGCCGCAAAAACCCTACATGACAAGCAGGGCCTAGGGCGAGGGGCTGTAGGGAAAGGGGTTTCCATCACTAATAAAAAACAAAAATCAGGAAATACACTTTAAAATATGTACTTTCATTTGCGAAAAAACCCGATCCTCGTATCTCTTATATTTTTGCCGGAAAAAAAAATCGTAAAATATGCTATTTTTTTGGTCCGAGAAAGGTATGTGCCCCCTTAAGTCAATCTTATTTTATTCGAGGAGAATAGAAATTATTAATTTTTTAATTTTAATATTGTTTCATTTTTATACTGCTTCAAGTTGCGATGAGATTAAACACCAAGAATATTTTTTGTCTTGTTATTAGAAATCCTTTCTGCAACCAAAATGGTGAGGATGTGTTGCGTCTGCAAATTGGAGCAGGGGCAGGAAGAACAAATATCCTTCCACGGGTGACTATATATGAAAATTTTTATTTTTTACAAAAGTTTGTAGGTTGAACTATAAACTTTATTTCATAACTATTTTTGACTATCTTTTTTAAATTTTATTCATTATTTTTCAGATTGCCGAAAAATGAAGAATTAAAAAAAAATGGTTTACATTTATTGGCTACAAAACAAGCCCGAATGTCTCAGTGTGTAGCAAACATTTTAAAGAAAAAGAATGCTATTATAAACAACTAAAAAGTAAAAATGAAGTCAGGAGATTTTTAAGAAAGGGAGCGTGTCCATCACTCCTGCCAAATCCAGTCCAGTCCATCAATACTGAGTAGGTATATTTCATATGAAAGCGACAGAAGAAGTATCCGCACTTGATTCATATCGTTATACAATATAATGATATTTAATTATATAGTTAACCCTTTCGGTATAGAGCTACCGGGACGCAAACGGCTCTCTAGTGACCGAAGCGTCAATCCGCCGATATACGCGATTTGGCCGAGAGAGCTAAGCCCTCGACATTCAACGCCTTCAATTATTATATGTAATAAAACTCAATAATAAAAACAATTTAAAAAATTTATCAACAGAAGCATTTCAAGTTAACGTATCAAGTTGCTAAATCGCAGCGAGCAGTATAATGGACAGTGATTATAGTCACTCTCCGTAACGAAAGGGTTAAATATTGACTTTACTACACTTAACACTGTTACATTTTTAATAATTATTCTTTTATTTCTATTTTCAATTATACCATATTTCAATGCAGACCAAACACTTCAACGGATTATTATATGGACTACGTTGAAGAACGTCAAGAATCACCTGGTTTGCCCTTTCCATCATCGGAACAAACCTCAGAACCTCAGAACCTCGGAACGGACCAAAACGCAGAAGAAGCAAAGCGCACTTGATGAGTAATTATTCATCTTTTTTATATTATACAATTTTTTTTTTTTTTTGTTTAACATGAGGGAAAATCTTCCTCCACCGGGTCCCCCCAGAGCAGCGGAGGCAACCAGTCACGACACCGATCGGGGTTATTACGCCCCCCCGCCTTGGTTACGACCCGGTGACCCCCCTTTCGGGGGATAGATAGGGGGAAGACCCCCCCACCTCCGGGCGGGGCAGGGGAGTGCCGGATTCTACGGACGCACAGCCCAATTACAGGAGAAGCGACGAAGGCCAAAGCCCACCCGCGTGCCCCCAAGAGGTGCGCGCCCGCAGCCTACCGGCTAAAAACCCTCATGGGTGACCCTACGCTGCGCTATGATGGGAGGAGGCCGGGAAACGCAATGATCCAGTCCATGCCTCCTCCCACGCGCTCGCCATCGGCGATGATCTCTAAATTGTGGCGGATGGGGGTCACCAACCCCATCCGTTACCCCTCCCTCTGGAGTTGCTTTTGCAGCGGACGAGCGGTGCTCCCCGACCACTCGCCCGCCCCCCGGACGAGCGGGGGAGGAGTGATCGCCCCCGAAGGGACGAGCTCCTCCCCCCCTCGCATCCCTCTAGGGGGTAGGTAGGGCCCGCGACTCCCGGGGTGAGGCAAGCTTCCCCCGAGTGGTCACGACCTCCCACCTTCGCGGACCGAAGGGGACACACGTGGGGCCCGACGTCGGATTGGCTCCGTCCGTGCGGACCCCCACTGTTTCTCTGCTTCTCCAATCCTCACTCTTTGGTTGTCGCCTCTGTTACGTGCGACTCTTCTGCCACGCGCGACTCTCCTGCCAGCTCGGGGAGGGGGACCCTGCGTCCTCCTCCTTTCCCTTTCGTCCGCCTCCTTCTGCGCCATGACCTGGCCACAGAAAGAGGCGAACGCCCTCTATTTTCTCTTCCCGTCCGGCCCCACCGCGGCTGCGATGATGGCCGACGGAGAGAGATTGTGTCTCACAACGTCCCGGAGGGCACGGCGCGGCTCCTCCCACGCTGGGCAGAACTCGAGCGTATGCTGCGCCGTGTCCGCCTCCTCCGGGCATTTTTATATTATACAATGTAATGATACCTCATTAGTAAAACTTTGACTTTCCTACACGCGGATAATTTACAACTGTGATGTTTTAAGAAATTAGTTTTCTGTTTCTATTTTTAATCATATTACATTTAAATGCAGACTTATAACAAGCATCTTGGAGTCGATAAATTATGGAGGACCAGAGGAAGGAACAGGCGCACCTGAGTAAATTCGTTTTGTTTATATTATAAAATATATTGACATATGTTACTATTTAAATTTCTCTATTTAAATATGAATTTTTCTACACAAGAATAATTTACAATGGTAAGATTTTATATAATTCTAATTCTAATTACACTACATTTTAATGCAGAGAAAGTATTTCAAGTTTAATGGATTATGAAATGGATCCCTAGCTCTGTAGAATGTCAAAATTAAGAACGCTCTGATTTGCCCGTTTAGTCATCTGGATAAACAAGTAAAAAACGAAACTTGAGTAATTATTTGTTTTGTTTATAGTTTATATTATACAATATGTAATAATATGTTAGTAGTTAATATTGATTCTTTCAGATAAGGATATTTTATTATGCAATTTATTATACACGGCATTTGTTTTCTCTCCTTAATAACAATAAATTTGAAAAATTATCTCGATATGCAAAATCCTTAAACAAATTACTATAATACTATAATAAGATTATGCATTGATGACTTATGATTTGATGATAACTCTGGGACAATTGCATTAACATGAGTTATTATATTTTTATAACTAGATCGAAATTGACGACAAGTAGGATTATTGTTGTTTCCTCCCATTCTTCTCATGCACGAAAAAAAAGTTTCCAAATGATCCTGAGATAACTTATATGTGAGTAAATAAGATATTACTTGTTTCATAAAAAGGAATTTTGCTAGATGTAACACGCTTTTTATACCAACAATTATTCTCTAAAATGCAGTTTTTTTAATGGGTTTTTAAAATAGAAATTTCTTCTCTTTTTTCTATAATCTTTAGATTTATGATATAATTAATATAGTTTTTTGCTTTCTCTTCCATTTTACTTAAATTTTCAGGAGTAATGCAATCCTGAGACTTATTTTTTCCATATTTTGTCCTGCTGTTCAAAAAATAAAAAATGTCATTTATTATTCGACCAAATTGTGAAGTTGCACGCGCTCCACTGACTGCATTGGGAAATTTTATTTCCATAAAAATAAGCGCGTCAGCTACTCTGGTGGTAAGTTGTGCAGCTAATTTTACTTTCATTTTTTCTGTATAAGAATGGATGCGTCTTCTTGTAATTTTGGTTCCTGCATGCAGTTTTTCTTTTTCTTGCCACTCCACTAACTTTACAATATAATGCCATTCAACGTTATTTCCGAAGGAAAGCAATAAAAATAGATAAAGAGAGAAGAAAGCTAGTTAATTAGTAAAATGTTTTTTTCTTTAATTTTAAAAAATATATAGAGCATATGAAAGTATTTATGGTCTTTGTTAAAAAAAATAATTTAGCATACTTATAGGGGAGACTGGGGCAAACTCGACACTGGGGCAAACTTGACACTAGGCTTTTTGCCGATTTAAATCTATCGTAGAAACTTGCCTTTCCTACTGTAAATGCGTCTTTATGTGCCAGTATTATCAACGGAGTTTGGTGACATTCTGAGTTGTGGTGTAATTTTTAATACGCGACATAAGCGTTTTTGATAGTGAAAAGTAATTTTTCTGATCTCTCGAAAATTTTTACTCTTTCATCGAGCTTTACTCTTGCGAATCTACCGGTAAGTGATTTTGATGTGAAATTCGATGCTTTATACGCATCCGATAAATAAAAAAAGTACAATGTAAAAATGTGTACTATTTTGCCCCGCGACCTCCACTATATGTATACCTCTTACCGAAAAAATATATTACATCAACTAATGTTATATAAATTTTTTACAAAATAAATAGGAAATTTTGTGCAAAAAGTCAATATTGAATTCATAATATATTCTTCCTTTTGTACTGTGTCACAATTGCAAGGTGAATAATTACTTGTCATCTCAACGTCTGTTTCGTCCATTTCTATTTCTTCTATTTCTTCCATTTACGTCCTATTTCGTCTATTTCTACTATTTACGTGCGTCCGCAACATTGTTGTCCATTAATCTTAAAGTATATTAATAGTTGTCATTTTATACTTATATGATGTATATACTGGATATAGAATAATTAACCACTCAGTTAGGTGCGAGATATATTTTACAACCCAGGCTTTTTTTCTAAAAATGTTCGGAAATATTTCAGTACAGATACAATTATTTATTAAAAAAGAAATTAATTGAAGTTTCAATCTGTTAATATACTTCATAATGTGTGCAACAATGAACAATATTAAACAGAAAACAAAAAATATTAATATGTTTTATATTTATAGCATAAATAATGGTGTAATTTATTCCCACGCGCCATTTTAAGTCAAATTTTCACGCACATTGGAGGGTTGAACAAAAATTAATTAGATGGTATTTGAAAGGCTACAGTTAAAAGGTTGCGTACTATAAGACTATAAAAATAAATTATAATTTTTGGATTTAAATAGTTATGAAATGTTATCAATGCATAATCTTATTATAGTATTATAGTAATTCGTATTATAGTAATTTGTTTAAGGATTTTGCATATCGAGATAACTTTTTAAATTTATTGTTATTGTAAAGAGAGAAAACAAATGCCGTGTATAATAAATTGCATAATAAAATATCCTTATCTGAAAGAATCAATATTAACTACTAACATATTATTACATATTGTATAATATTAACTATAAACAAAACAAATAATTACTCAGATCTACCACAGGTAATAATTAGATCCACCACAGCCACGAACACGTTACTCGCGTGAAGATTTAGTCTGAACGCAAGAATATATAAACTTAAAATTATATATATTACTCTTGTCTCAAGATATTAAGTCAATCTTATTTTATTCGACAGAGAAGAATAGGAATTATTAAGTAATTTAAAACGGCCAAATTTCGAGCAATTAACAGATGTTAAAAAATCAATTTAATAATTTCAATAAAGGTATACAGTCGTGTTTACGTTTCGAGCTTTACTTGGCCTTCTTCAAAACAATAAAAAACAATAAAAAACTATAAAGAATAATGCATTACAATATCTCGTATTACTTAACAATAAAAGAATCGGATTCGATCCAACGCTACAGTTTACATTAATCAGATCTCACCCATATATATGGTCATATGGACAATTAGTCATATTGAAGTCGGAAGTATATCGTCGAGTATTCGTCAAGTTACAAGAATCGGTCGTTTCCTTCGTTGCATGCAGCATGACTTATGTGTGTCCATGAAACCCGTGCAATTGTAAGCCCTTTGTCGCCAGATCATCTTAGTGGCAACTATATCGAAAGTTAGAAATTCTGTAAGAACAACGCGAATTTAATTATTAAGTTTTCATAAACGGACTCACATAAGCGGTCAATGCAACAAGAACGAGGATGAATTCCTTCCATCGTCTTCCAAAAACATGTGCTCGTCGCGAAGGATTACAGACGACTGAAACAATACTCGCATCGCAAGGGCACAGCAACCAATAGTCATTGTTATTAAAAAGACATTTATGATAACAAATTCAAAATATCAAAATAGGCATCGTTCAGTAATTCCGTGTCCTAATTGTTTAAATTTATACCATTTGCCTGCTCTTTAATACACAGTAAAAAATTTAATGTCAATGAAAGTCCACTCTAAATTTTGTGTTAAAATAACTCATTCATCATGTTATTTTTTACATTTAGAAATGTTATATCGACTAAAAAATGTTGATATAACATTTCTAAATGTAAAAAATAACACGATGAATGAGTTATTTTAACACAAAATTTAGAGTAGACTTTCATTGACATTAAATTTTTTACAGTGTATGTATCATTTCTGCGGTCAATCTCTTTTTGTAATTATGCTCAATTTCTAAGATGCGTGCATTGTCCAAATCAAATGAATGATTGAATTTGGTGATATATTCTGAGACAACCGAATGTTTGGACTCATCCTTTATTGAAATTATTAAATATATTTTTTAACATCTGTTAATTGCTCGAAATTTGGCCGTTTTAAATTACTTAGCTGTTGCTTTGTCGAGCGTAATTATATTGTTAAGAATTATTAATTTAATTTTAATATTGTTTTATTTTTATACTGCTTCAAGTTGTGATAAGATTAAACACCAAGAATATTTTTTGTCTTGTTATTAGAAATCCTTTCTGAGAGTTCTGCAAAAATGGTTAGGACTTGTTGTATCTGTAAGCTCGAACACGGGCAAGAGCCTGGCGTATCATTTCACGGGTAACTATATGTGAAAATTTTTATTTTTTACAAAAGTTTAAACTTTAGGTTAAACTATAATTATTTCATAACTATTTTTGACTAATTTTTTAAAATTTTATTCATTATTTTCAAGATTACCAAAAAATGAAGAAACTAAGAAAAAATGGTTCCCAGTCATAGGTCGCATAACCATTAAAACAAGTTCGGTGTGCAGCAAGCACTTCAAAAAATCTGATTTTGTGTACCAAACCCAGAAAAATGGTATTAGAAGACTATTAAAAGAAGGAGTTTGTCCTTCACATCCATCAAATACTGAGTAGGTATATTTCATATGAGTAAGAGTATCAAATAATACGTGAAATTGTAATATATATTAAAATATTTTAAATAATAATTTTATTTCTATTTTTAATCATACCACATTTCAATGCAGACCAAGCACTTCAATGGACAACTCTACTATAGAAGATCAAGAATCACCTGGTGTGAATCACTCCTTTCCCTCATCGGAACAAACAGAGGAAGAAAGAACAGTTAATGAGTAATTATTTATCTTGTTTATATTATACAATGTAATGATACCTCATTATTAAAACTTTGACTTTTTTACACGTGGATAATTTACAACTCTGTGATGTTTTAAGAAATTAGTTTTCCGTTTCTATTTTTAATCATATCACATTTAAATTGCAGAGTTGTAACAAGCGTAATAAATACAGTGGACTATGAAACGTTTTGACGCCCGTTCAGTCGTCTGGATGAACAAAAAAAAAAAAACGAAACAAGTAATTATTTATTTTGTTTATAGTTTATATTATACAATATGTAATAATATGTTAGTAGTTAATATTGATTCTTTCAGATAAGGATATTTTAACAAAGAGACAAGGTTACCGGCCAATAACGAGCAGCAAGAATGTTAAAGTTTAAAAATATATATTATTAACAATGTTAAAATGGGACGTTTCGGCAATACCGTGCCTTCATCAGCCTAATTAATTATATTAAATAAACAAATAATCAGGAATCATACATTTCTACATCCAAATAAGTACGGTAATAATGTTATAAAGTCGCAATTGATGTACAAATACGGTCTTTAGTCCGAAGGTGAGTAAACGAGGATTATCTTGATATTGTTAACCGAATAAAACCGGGATCGAAGCGCATTAAAAAAAAATTCTTTATTTATTATTTAAGGATATTTTATTATGCAATTTATTATACACGACATTAGTTTTCTCTCCTTACAATAACAATAAATTTGAAAAGTTATCTCGATATGCAAAATCCTTCAACAAATTACTATAATACGAATTACTATAATACTATAATAAGATTATGCATTGATGACATTTGTTAACTATTTAAATCCAAAAATTATAATTTATTTTTATAGTCTTATAGTATGCAACCTTTTAACTGTAGCCTTTCAAATACCATCTAATTAATTTTTGTTCAACCTTCCAGTGTGCGTGAAAATTTGACTTAAAATGGCGCGTGGGAATAAATTACACCCCATATTATTTATGCTATAAATATAAAACATATTAATATTTTTTGTTTTCTGTTTAATATTGTTCATTGTTGCACACATTGTAAAGTATATTAACAGATTGAAACTTTAATTTTAATTTTTTTTTAAATAAATAATTGTATCTGTACTGAAATATTTTCGAACATTTTTAGGAAAAAAGCCTGGGTTGTAAAATATATCTCACGCGCCTACTGGATGGTTAATTATTATTCTATATCCAGTATATACATATAAGTATAAAATGACAACTATTAATATATATATTTACAACTATTAATATATTTTAAGATAAATGGACAACAATGTTGCGGACGCACGTAAATGGAAGAAATAGACGAAATAGGATGTAAATGGAAGAAATAGAAGAAATAGAAATGGACGAAACAGACGTTGAGATAACAAGTAATTATTCACCTTGCATTTGTGACACAGTACAAAAGGAAGAATATATTATGAATTCGATATTGACTTTTTGCACAAAATTTCCTATTTATTTTGTAAAAAATTTATATAACGTTAGTTGATGTAATATATTTTTTCGGTAAGAGGTATATAGGGGAGGCCGCGGGGCAAAATAGTACACATTTTTACATTTTACTTTTTTTATTTATTTCTATATAACTTTTTGTGCCTAGTACAAATCTTTAGAAATTCAAAAGTACAATCTTTCGACAACTGACAAATATAGATATGTACTAAAAAGTTTGAAAGTAAAGTAGAAGAAATTTGTTTTATCTTCGAGAATGTCTAGCGATTCAACTTTTTCCATTAACCGAGTACAATGGCACGCGATATGGATAAATTGACTACACCGAGAAAAATATGGTTTTATTTAATTAAATGTTGACTTTATATGATTTACCGTAAACATATAAAGTCAATTTAACTTTCTTTTCACTGTATTATATACCTCTATAAGGCTATATTAAAACGATGGCGTATTTACTTAATTAATACTATTATTGTGAAGTACCAAAATTTATAATGTTTATACATCTTTTCTTTCTGTATAAGTATGTATTAAATAAATGGAAAAATGCACATGAAATATTTTTTGATACTAACATTATTTATTAAAAATATTAAATGTAATATAGTTTACAGACTGCGTGAGATAAATTAAACAAATTATAGGCTCTCTTAACAAAACATGGGAATAAAAGAGGCAGTGGGAGCCGAGCGCGGTAATCAATGCGCAGAACAATTATAATAATAAATAAATATATTAAAAAACGAACGTTTCGACACTATCTTCGTGTCCTCTTCAGCGTATAAAAGTTACATAAATTCGAATAAAGAATCACATAAAAATCATGACAAAGTTGTAGATAAAAAGGCGCAGTCAATACGTAAAACAAAAATCATACGGGTGTACAGTCGTAAGTCCAGATATGCCGGTGTGTATTTGTTCCATATCCATCGCATCTTAGAATTAGACTCTCCGGTTGGAAGACCAGGTAGACAGGGAAGATTCAATTGCCCTATCTATGCCATAAAACGGAGTCGCATTGTGGTAAGGACACAATTTATCTAAGTTATAATCACACAACTAATTTACTTACGGAGCAATTACAGACCGGGAAGTCGCAATGTAACAACGAGCTTGTCACTCTGACACGTCGCAAGTGAGTGAGGCATTGGCAGAAAGGTTAACATAATAACAGCCGGTGTATACATCGAAAGTAGGGATAAAAATTCGCGTAACGGGTGTTCTAAATTTTTGGCAACCTTTCGATCACGTTTAAATAAGTATCCGGTAAACCTTCCGCGTCCATCTGCAAGTTCAAACCATTTACCTGCCTCTTTATGCATATAAAACGTTTATTATAAATCGGAAATGACCGCAATTTGTCTTCCTCGTTTCTCGCCTCTCTCTCTCTCTCTCTCTCTCTCTCTCTCATT
This sequence comes from Temnothorax rugatulus, assembly GCA_035220575.1. Lineage (NCBI taxonomy): Eukaryota > Metazoa > Arthropoda > Insecta > Hymenoptera > Formicidae > Temnothorax > Temnothorax rugatulus. The sequence goes on along the minus strand of JASTWL010000451.1, from coordinate 120,641 downwards.
GCATAAACTTAAATTTCACAAAAATTCCCTATCATTTAATCTGCGTGTAAAACTTGTGACCACTTTGATATGGCCTTTGTTAAACTACTGTTCCCTTGTGTACAACGATGTGTCTGACGAGCTCAACACCAAGCTTCAGAGACTTTCAAATTGTGCGGTTCGCTTTGTTTTTAATTTAAGGCGTGATGAACACATCACGCCCTACCGACATCAGCTGGGGTGGCTGACGGTCAAGCATCGACGCCTCTACTTTCTAGGCACTGAAATGTATAAGATGTCTCACAACATGTCTCCTACCTACATCTCTGAAATCTTCACTAGTCCTGACCCCTTAGTCAGGCGATCATCACGTCTGGCTATACCTCATTCTTTCCATGTTCCTATCCATAGAACCGAATCATATCATAAGTCCTTCCATCTTGCAGGCGTCTACCTGTGGAACTCGCTTCCCACCGACGTAGTATCTGCAACGTCTGTCGCCGTTTTCAAGAGTAAACTGTATGACCATCTTTTCTCGCTTGAGCGTAATTCGATCTAATGTCTCCTCAGCCTCTGCCTACCATGCAAGTTCGTACTTAGGGTGTCAACTTATTTCTTGTGCGTTTCATTAGTTTAAGTTACATTTTATTCTTATTTTTATTTCTATTTTTTCCTGCGTAGATTACATATGCCTCTATTATACTGTTCTTTTCTTTCTTTTTTATTTTTATTTTTATTTTTGTTTTTATTGTTATCTTATTTTTTCTTCCTTTTTGTATGCTTACACCTTTGTAATTCTTTACTTGCCTAAAGTCTGTGACTATGGCATAAATAAACCATCAATCAATCAATCAATCTCTCTCTTTCTCTCCCCATGGTAGATTCATTTTACACAAAGAAATTATTAACGGTAATGCAAAGCCTAGGGATGAGGCAGTATGTTGATTGTCCAACAAGAGTTACGAAAGATAGTCGAACGATGATAGATTTAATTTTTTCGAATAAGGAAATAAAGGTACAAGTGAATGAGAAACTTAAAATAACGGATCATGCATGGCTAAAAGTAGAATTTAATATGAATAAAAAGAGGAATAAATATAAAGAATTTAGAGGCAGGGACTATAGTAAATTTAATGTAGATGAATTTCTTAGGCTAATTAAAGAAAGATCTGAGCAAGGGCAAGGGCTAGATATAAGTGTAAGGGCGGAGAAATTTGTTAATAGTATAGTAAGTGTATTGGATACTGTAGCACCTAAGAAAAAGTTTAAGATTCCGAAAGTATGGGAAGAGAAAAAGTGGTACTCAGATGAAATTAGAATAGCAGTAGATAGAAGGGAGGAGGCTCACAGTAGAGCAATAAGCACAGGTAAGGAGCAGGACTGGGAACATTTCAAGAATGAAAGAAATGCAGTAGTAAAACTTATCAGGGCAAAAAAGAAGGAATATTATGAAAATATGATAGATAATAATAGGAGGGATCCTACGAAGATGTGGAAAACTTTGAAAGGATTAATTAAGGGTGAGCAAAGGGGTTCAGAGAACATCGATAACGTAGATTTTGAAATATTAGAAGACATGGAAGAATGTAATATAGCGGATAAATTTAATACATATTATGTAAAAAGTATTAGTAACATTGTGCAATCTATTAGTAATAAGGGGACAAAAGGCACAGGTAAAAGATCTATTTACGTAATTGAGAATAAGGGAATTATGGAAAATTTTGAGCCAATTACTGCAAGAGACCTGAAACAAATTGTTAGGGAACTACCAGGAAAGAACGGAACAGAGGAAGGGATAGATAGTAATATATTGAAAATGGTGCTACCTGTAATAAAAGATGAGTTTGTAGGTGTAATAAATGATTCGCTTAGGACAGGTAAATTTCCAGAAGGATGGAAAATATCCACGATAATACCGATCAAGTCACACGCGTTTGAAGAAAGTGGTTATCTCAAAAAACCGATGAGGTATCTTTGTACCTAAAAAAAACCGATGTGGTGTGTTTGTATCTCAAAAAATCGAAGTATCTCTGTACCTAAAAAAAACCGATGAGGTATTTTTATCCACTTTTAAAAAAGGCGTGTTAACTGAGTGAATTGCGTTTGTATCGAAATTATTGTTGCCTCTTTTCCGCGATGCTGATTGGTTGTCTCGAATTTTGCATCGCGGCGTGTTTCACTTGTGTCGCTTCTGTGGTTGTCAATTTCATGTAATGAAAAAGCTAAATGGCGCGCGCGTAGCGCGCGCATTTGTGGTGTCTAGTTACTTCTAAAAAATCGATGTGGTATGTTTGTAATTTCACAAAAATAAATGATATCTATAAATTACGTCAAGTAAAAAATGAATATATATTCCTCGGAAAATAACTGTTGTATCCACTTTTAAAAAAGGCGTGTTAACTGAGTGAATTGCGTTTGTATCGAAATTATTGTTGCCTCTTTTCCGCGATGCCGATTGGTTATCTCGATGCGTTGTGTGCGAGTTATTACTTCGTATCGAATGTCGTCTATATCGTTTTAACCTCACGTCACGTGTCAATGTGGGATCTAATAAAAAAAAAATGTGTATCGTGAGGGATGACGCATGACGCGTGGTTAGCGCGAGTGATTTGTAACGGAAAGCTCCGTGGTCCGTGGTCCGTGGTCCGTGGTCCGTGATACAGCAAGGCGGCGCGAATAATCTGCAGGTATGTGTTTTTATTTTTATCCTTGTATTACGATTACTTGTACAGGTTACGATTACAGGTACAACTTAACCTTGTGAATGAAGTAAAAAAAGGAGGAAGAGGAGAGTACAGGAAGGTCGCGCTCGATTGAAACTCAAGGTTGAAAATATATTGAGGTGGAAGGAATCGTTTAACGACGAGGGCAAAATGGTGAAGCAAAGTAACGCGAGATTCGTAAAGTGGTCGGACGGAAGAATGTCCTTGCATTTGGGCTCGGAAATCTTTGACGTGTACAAACAGCCGTTACAGGGCGATCACAATCACCTCTATATTCGCCAAGGTACCGGTCTGCAGGGTCAAGCAGTATTTAGAACGAAACTAACATTCCGGCCGCATTCCACTGAATCGTTCGCACACAGGAAGATGACTATGTCTCTGGCCGATAGGTCGCAAAAGATCTCTGACATTAAAGTTCTTTCTCAAGTAGGAATGAACCCAGACCAGAACAGATACGAGATGATAAAGGTGTGTATACATTATCATTTCTGTACATGCATATCATGTTGAAACTGATTATTACTCCAATGTTTCTAATTACTTTTTCTTTTGTAGAAAGAAGAAGGAAAACTACGTACGGCTATGCGAGTTCAAAACAAAACCAAGAAAAGTACCAGTGGTATTAGGAATACTAATCGTGCTGCAGGAGCGTACAGTGGTGATGCTTATCACGATGATGGTTCCGATGACGAGGGTGCAATTTCACTGGCAGCCATAAAAAATCCCTAATTAAAAAAGTCATTGAGACACGAGTCGAGTTTGAGAGGCGAGTTTCGCGATGCTGATGACGAATGATGACAGGATGACGGATTGCATCTTATGGGGTTAGTTATCGATTGATCAGCTTAAATTGTAAATTGTTTTATTCTATAATATGGAAAAAAATGTGAACTATAGATTTTTGATACAGATAGTAAATTATATATTTATCTTTGTAATTATATATTGTATATATAAGCAGATTATGTAAAATTTGCCTTATTTTAGATATACCGATGAATTTAATGTTCGAGAAGATCTGATGGGATTAGCTATATTGGTGCTCATGTGCAAATATTCAACAAGTGTGAAAAGTTGATGACAGATCCTCTACATGTAGTAATTGTCTGAAAATCTTTAATGATCCCATGAATGATTCCACGAAAAGAGGGTCAGGTGCCCTTCGTCTTCGTTGGCACTGTCGAAAGCATCGCTAATGCCAAAGTTCTGTTGGAATATCATTTGGCACATCTAAAGGTATAACTGTATGTCAATGCTCTCTAACTCGATTCTCTAAAATATCTCCATAAAAATATATATGAAACTGATATCGTGCAGAAAGGAGTCGTAAAATAAAATTAAATTTAATTGTATGATTATCGTGTGATTTATATTGTAGGAAGTAGAGTAACGTACTTCGACAAGAAAAATTGGAAATTGATTAACAACTACGAAGTATGCATGGATCGACTGTAGGACTGATGCCCAGCTTTCTTCCCGCAAGATGAGGAATTGTTGCAGGAATAAAAGATAAATGTACGCACGAAAAAGTCAAATCCAAATATTTTATGAATTATCTCGGTATCTCATAATACGTCTTATATTTTATATTTTAATATTTGCATTAGTAAAATAGCTTAAGTAATTTTAACAGTTACGTGGCATATCGGGATTGTCTATTTTTCACCAACATATAAAATAATTTTAGGTCATCTTTCGATTTTTGAATAAAGAAAAAAATAAAGATAAACTTTTATTGTTTTATTGAAAAAATAGAAAAAAACATAGGTAAAGCAATTTTTTTTTATAATTGATAAATAAATTATAAAAAAATTTCTTTAAAATTAAATAGAAAAAATATATTACGACAAATATATTTTATGACATTTTTAAAAATAGTAAACTAAAGATCATGTCTATTTTCCATAAAGCATAATTTTTAAAATAAGACGTTTTTTAGATAGCTTTCAGACATCTTTTAGCTATCTTTTTGTAAGATGTTTAAAAGATGTCTAAAAGATGTCTTTTAGACGTCTTAGGTCACGCTTTTAAACATGTGTGTTGTCTGAGTTTATATAATATTATTAAATCTCCATCTCCATCCACTCTTAAAAAAGCCGTGTTAACAGAGTGAACTTCGTTTGTATCGAAGAATTGAAGCCTCTTTTCTGCGATGCTGATTGGTTGTCTCGAATTTTGCATCGCGGCGTGTTTCACTTGTGTCGCTTTTGTGGTTGTCAATTTCATGTAATGAAAAAGCTAAATGGCGCGCGCGTAGCGCGCGCGTTTGTCTAGTCCTTTTCTAAAAAAGGCATGGATAGTTTATTGTTGCCTCTTTTCCGCGATGCCGATTGGTTCTCTCACTGCGCTTACTTCATTTGCAACTGTCATCATATATTTTGACAGTTGTGTGTAATGTTCATCATATATTTTGACAGTTGTGTGTAATGTTAAAGCTAAATAGCGCGCGCGTAGCGCGCGTCTGTAGTGTCTAGTATTTTTAAAAAATATCTTTGTATTTAAGTGTCTCCCCACACAAGTCATAATAGCTTCATTTTTCTTTACAGACATTATAATATAACCAAATTCCGTTACCTAACTCAACCCAAGTGATATGTATCTTTTTAAATAAATGTTTTCTTGATTGATCTTTAAATAAATCTTTAAACTGCGTTAATCAGAAAGAGAACATACAATTACAAAATTTTTAATCCAACACAGGAATACAAGGTATTTAAATGCAAAGATGTTAATCGCAAAGATTAAAAACTGTTAAAGAAGTAACAATAAAAAATGCAAATATTTTATTGAAATAAAAAAAAATTTTTGTACAAAAACTTGACGCTGCTTTTTTACTCCATAACCACTTTCTTCGAGCTAACATGCTGCGCATGTGCTTGGCACCTTTTTTTAAAAAAGGTAATTTGTTGTGACTGGAGTAAAAAAGCAGCAACGAAAACATGTCTCACTTTGAACGTTTAGATTTTCGAAACTATTAATGGTAGACTAATAAATGACATCTCATTTTAAAGCTTAAGGAGTCCCCTTTATGAAAAATCCCGACCGAACTCTCTATTTGTTACCGTTTCGATATAGTAGCGTTTGAAAGTTTAGCTAAATTCCTTTTAGTAAACGCTGCATTGAATTTTGCGATAGAACAGTACGTATAACTTAATTTTTTTTTTAGATCTTTTTATTTTTTTCTAATATGGATGTAGTTGCGTATATTATGACGGTACACGTGTAATAGAAATTTATATTTAAAGCAGTATAATGATAATTTTATTAATATACTATAAATAAATATCATTGTAGTCTCTATTTATGATTAATAAATGACTTAATGCTCTCTTGCTTTTTAACATGCCTTATTCTTTATTCCTTTATCTTATTCCTTATTTTTCTCATTGTTACTACGTTTACGCGAGCGTTACTTCTGTAGTAACTTATGATAATTCACTCGTTTACGCGGAGTAAATTATCGTAAGTTACTACAAAATCCCGTTTACGCGAAGGAAAATCCCGTTTACGCGAAGAAATTATCGTAAGTTACTACAGAAGTAACGCTCGCGTAAACGTAGTATGTGTCTGAGCCCTTATACTTCTCCCTCCATTAGACGAGCGGCAAATTTAGTAACGTGACTATGGGTGCTTTCCATTTAGTAACACAAGTCGACACAGACGTCGTTCTATCTTTCTTGGTATTCAACGAGTAACAAAGACAGAACGATACTTGGCAAAAAAGCAAGTACGCGCACTTAGTGCACATTAAATCACAAAATTCACAAATATTCTTTATTGCACTATTTGGTAAAATATGTACTGGGTATTTGATCAGTCAAAATATTTGCATTTTACTTTAAATATTAGAGATTAAATCAGTCAACAACGGCATTAATGTGCACTGACAATAAGAGGATATATCAACATAAGAAGATTTCCGTCCAATCACTCAGGGTGATAAAAATAATATTGTTTAATAATGTAACAGTTAAAAAAATTAGTAACCAAGATCAATTTATTTCAAAAAGCGCGTTTTATCGACGATTGCCGAATGGAGAAAATCAGCTGCGGAAATATTTGATTTATTCTCCTATAAAAAAGACTTTGTTTTGTGTATCGTGCCGATTGTAATATATATATATATATATATATATATATATATATATATAACACTGAACCAGTGCGTTCTTCCGGTCCTAACATACGGTGCGGAAACTTTGACTTTGACACGAAAATTAATATATAAAATCTAGGTAGCTCATCGGGCCATGGAAAGATCCATGCTATGAATATCGCTGAAAGACAAAGTTTCCAACAACACCATACGCCGAAGAACGGGCAGACACCATCGAAAGAATCACTTTCTTAAAATGAAACTGGGCTGGACACATAGCGAGAATCTCCGACGACCAATGGACGAAGAGGATTTTTGAGTGGAGGCCCAGGGCCTATCGGAGCTGGGGGCGTCAACAAGATGGACCGACGAGATCAAACGTGTCGCTGGAAACTGGATGCAGGCGGCACAATGCAGAACAAATTGGTAAATACTACGGGAGGCTTATGTTCAGCAGTGGACTAGGATAGCTGGATGATGATGATGAGAGAATCAATCGGCATTGCGGAAAAGCGACAACAGTAAATTTCGATAAATTCGAGTAGGGGAGACCGGGGCTAGAAGTCACACGGGTAAGTTGTCACATAGCTTATATCTCACTTAATAGATTGAGTGGAATATTCTTCTCTATAGTGTAGGTTGCTCCTATCGTGTTAGTCGGATGTACGAAATAGCTCGTTTCAAAAACATCGCATGTGATATTTATGAGCATTTTTTAAAAATTGGAGGTTGTGAGTAAATTTTTCTTACCTCTATTTTTATCATTCTGTTGGTTTTTGGAATTACTAGTCGCAATTTCTTTTTAGTCATAAGAAACGTTATAGTTTTAGGTAATTTTTCCTGTATTTAGTTAACCGTTATTGCAACATAGTTTATAAATATAATATTCTTTGTTCAAAATGACCGTTCGGGGTAAGGTGTCTCAAATGAGATGGGATTAGTTGTCACGTATTTCGTCTGCTGTTATACATGGCGCTGTAGGTTACGTGAAGTTACGCATGCGTGTGAAATGATCGCCGATCGTGCCAACGTGCTTTGCCAACGCCCTTATTCGTATACAATAAGCGATTACGCGATAAAGTAGTGTTTTTAGACAGATTTTTGTTGTTTTCTCCATGGCTCGAAATCGCGAAAGAAAAACAGCCAGAGGTACAACTCCACCCGATATTATGCTTAAAGCTGTCAGAGCTGTGAAAATACATAACCTGTCAATCCGACAAGCTGCTTTAGAGTTCGATATCAACTATCGTACATTAGCTAATATTGCAAGAAGATTCCAGAGGAAGACTATGTGTGTGAAAATATTGCTATTCCAACGATTTCTATGGGTTATTCTAAAGCTAGACAGATTTTTTCTAAGTCTCAAGAACAAGAATTGGTAAGTTACATTTTACGTGCTTCGGATATTTATTTTGGTCTTTCTCCCAAGGAAATCAGAACTTTATTATGCGATTATTAAGTTAAACTTATAAAAAATGGTCACTAACTCTAATAAAACATTAAGACAGGAACTATTTGTCGTTTCCTCTATATAAAAGATATGTGACAACCAACCCAGAGTCGTGTGACAACCAACCCTGGGTATGGGGTAAGTCGTCACATTTTCACGATCTTGTTTAAAATTAAATAACTTTTTTGTGTATAAATATATATGAGTCTAATATTTTTTTTTTTTTAATACCTAAAGGATGTAGCTACATTATAAAGTACTATACAATATTATAAAATATTGCTAACATTTTTTTAAAAATCAGTATTTGAAAAGTGTGACAACCCGCCCCGGTCTCCCCTAATGCAGATAGTACACCATTACATACAGCTGTGAAAGTAGGTCATGAAGAAATCGTTGAGATTTTGGTAACAAAGGGAGCCGATGTTAATGTTAAGAGCAACAACATGACACCATTGCTTTCTGCTATAACATCTAATCACAAAGAAATCGTTAAATTTCTTATATCAAATGGAGCTAAAGTTAATGAAGACGGCATTAAACTTTTGTCACCAGCAGTTCTTGCTGGATACACAGATATTGTAGAAATTTTGCTAGACAACAAAGTCGATGTTAATGTAAAAGATTCTAAAAATGTTGCACCATTACACTTGGCTGCTACTAAAGGTCATACGAATGTAGTAAAAGTTCTGTTAACAAAAGGAGCTGTAGTTGATGCTATAACTATTAATAATCTAACACCATTATGCTTTGCAGCACAGGGGGGTTATCAGGAAATTGTTAAGATGTTAATAGAACGTAAAGCTAACGTTAATGTAATATCTGACAAACTTGTTACACCATTACATATAGCTGTAATCTATGGTCATAATAATGTTGTAAAAGTTTTACTTAAAAATAGAGCAAATATTAATGTTAAAAATAATAAGAATAGAACACCTCTGGAATTAGCAGTGGCACATGATCATTTAGAAGTGGTTAAAATGTTACTACAGCAAAAATACGAAACAATAGATATAAATGCTAAAGGTAATGATGATTGGACGATATTGCATATTGCTTCACAAAGAAATAACTTAGAGATGATAAAATATCTAGTAGATAAAGGATCTGATGTTAATGCTAAAAATGCCTCTGGTTTAAAACCTGTACACATTGCAGCGAGAGAAGGTTATAAAGATAATGTAGAGTTTTTCCTTAGTAAAGGGTTAAGTATTCATGAATTTGATGCAGCTTATAAGACATTATTACACTATGCTGCAGAAAATGATCAATTAGAAGTAGCGAAGTATTTAATAGCACAAGGCGCTGACGTTAATGCTAAAGATGCTAATGGCGTATCTCTTATGCATATTGCTGCTAAATTCGGTTATAGAGACTTTATTGAAGTTTTATTAAAAAATGGTGCAGTTTATAACGCCGTTGACAATTCTGATAAAAAACCGTTAGAAATATCTAATGACAATAACGTTATCAATCTATTAGCATTAACTGAGAAATTGTTTGAGGCTGTAAAACGTAATGACTCTTCAGAAGTTGAGAATTACATTGAAGCGGAGGCTGTTGTTAACGCCAGAGATGCTAATGGATTTACTCCTCTACATTATGCTGCTAAGTTTTCTCACTTGAAAATTGTAAAGCTCCTATTATCTAATGGTGCAGTATATAATGCAGTTTCTGATGATGGTAAAACACCGTCAGATTTTACTGTAGATGAAAGAATTACTAGCTTATTTAAACTACTGAGTGACTCATTTAAAAATATTAAAAATGATAATTCTCAAGTTATTAATGATCTTAACAAGATAAAGGATATTGATACAGTAAAAGCAATAATGAATGCTTGCGATAGAGAAAATAAAACGCTAGTAGTTGCTGCAGTGCATAGTAACTTTTCAAAAGTCGAACAGTTGAAAGAGGTATCACAAGGTGATGTATCCGCTCAGATTAATGTAGGTTTACAGCTTTTTTATCAAGACGATTATCAAAGGGCTTTATGTATTTTTAAAAGCGTATTTGAAAAAAGAAAAGAAATACTAGGATCAGATAATCCTGGCACTTTAGATATTCAGACATACATAGCTAGAGTGTTATGTGCACAAGGGGCTTACCAAGAAGCTTTAAAAACATTTAAAGAAATTTTCCAGAAACAGAAAGAAATGTTGGGTTTGAATGATAAGAGTACTTTAAGTACAAGAAGTACAATTGCTTTAGTGTTGCATAGACAGGGAAGGGATGAAAAAGCTTTTAATATTTTCAAGAAGTTTGCCCAAAGCAAGAAGAAATATTAGGGCTAAATCATTCAGATAATTTAGCCACTTATTTTTGCATGGCACTATTATTAGATAAACAAGGCAAACACGAAGAAGCGTTAAATATTATTAGAACAGTTTTTGAAGGAAGTAAAAAAAAATTAAATGCAGATGACCCAATAGTTTTGCATATTCAAGAAAATATAGCGGTGGTACTGGCTCGCCAGGGTAAGTATGAAGAGGCATTGAAAATTTATGAAGAGGTTTTCGAAAAGAAGAAAGTGGTTTTAGGTACTGAGCGTATGGGTACTTTGGAGACGTTACATAACATTGCTGAAATATTCGCCAAGCAACAAAAATCTTATGAAGCCATGAAAACCTTTCAAATGATTTGGAATATCCAGAAAAATGTTTTAGGACCAAATAACCCTAATACTCTGCTTACTCAATACAACATGGCAAATGTACTTTTTTCTCAAGGTAAATTGATTAGTGCCCTTAAAGCCTACAGAGAATGTTTTGATCAAATCAAAGCTGTTTTTGGACCAAGTCATCCCACTGTTTTGGATATTTTAAACAATATAGAAGTTATTAATTATGTATTAAAGTCTACAGGCTACGAACCGCGAGATATTCTACAGTATCTGCAGAAAGACATTAACATTGCTGCTAGTAATGGTGATATACAAGCTGTTCAGCGCTTATTAAAAGATGGAGCTTATGCCAAATGATAAAGACATTGATGGAAGAACACCGTTACACTACGCTGTTAGCAATGGACAGGCAAATGTTGTGAACATCTTACTAAAAAATGGAGCTGATGTTATTCAAGCTACTAATAAAGGTGATACACCATTACACACTGCTACTTCTAAAGGTTTCAAAGAAATTGTTGAAGTTTTATTACAACATGTAAGTCACGATAAATTAAACAATTTCATCAATGCTAAAACCACTGATAACGGTGCTACATCGCTTCACGTTGCAGCCAAGAATGATTTTTTGGATATTACCAAGTCCTTATTGAAGCGAGGTGCAATTTATAACATTAAAAATAATGAAGGTAAAACACCTCTTCATCTTTCTAAGGACCAAAATGTTAATGACTTACTGAAACTAGTTGAAGAATTGTTTAAAGATGCAAAAAATGGTAATCTTGAAATGACCAGCAAATTAAAAGCGATAAAACCTGATGAGTTCGTAGTTGTAACAAATGTTCATAATAATCAAGGAAATACGTTACAAGTTGCTATAGCTAATAGACTCAAGAATGTTGCGAGTAAATTATTAGAAATGCTAAAAAAGCCAGCTGAATATTAACAAGTTGTCAATACAGAGAAAGGAGTTAAAAGCCTAAAACTTTAATTAATGCTGTTAAATTATTTATATGTAATTTAAGATAATTATTTTAATGAAATTGAGCATCGGTGGTTTAATTGTTATAAAAAATAGAGTTAGACGAAATATCTCCGTCTTATCGTCATGCAATTGATTCTGTTTTCCTTTAATTATTTTGACTATTATGAGAAAGGCTATATATCACTGTTTACACCTTTATAGTTGCATTAAACCCTAAGTTATGCAAGAATTCTTTTATATAAGAACTAGTGAAGGTTGAAATATGTTTAAGAAACTAAAGATTTTTAGATATGATAATATTTTTCCTACTTATTAATTTATAAAACCTATATTAATTCTTTATTTGCTATTAGATTAAATTCTGTTTAGTACAACAACTTTTTTACTTGTTATTTAGAATTTAAAAAAAATAAATGTGTTAAATATCTTTTGTAGTGTTTCCCTGCTAAAAAAGCTCTATTAAAACCATTAGAAAATCCTATTCGGTCTAATAAGATTGAATTGTGTTTTTGAACCTGCATTTTCCATTAAAACATAATTACTCTCAAATCGGTTGTACTTTGTTGAACTGGAACTTATGCCAATATTAGTATAGTATAAATAGTATAAATAAGTTTCTATGGTTTTGAATCAGATTTGATAGAAATATTCACATTCCGTCCTATATGTTTTAATATTTCTATATTGGTTCCAATTACATATGGCATAAGTTCCAGTTCAACAAAGTACAACCGATTTGAGAGTAATTTTGTTTTAATGGAAAACGCAGGTTCAAAACACAATTCAATCTTATTAGACCGAATAGAATTTTCTAATGGTTTTAATCGAGCTTTTTCAGCAGGGTTTGCTTTTCTCTCTTTAAAAGTATTGATCTTTTTCTTACCATATTTACTTAGTTTCCAGTTCACTTGGTCGTTTAATGGTCGAAATCCTTTTACTGTTGCATTTTTTAAATTGAGCATTATAATCAAAATTTTTTGCTTTCAGTTTTATTTGAAAGTGCAAGCAGTCTTCTTTTATTTTGAGATGTAATAATAAAAGATAATGCATATCTTTCAGCTCCAATGTGTGCAGTCCTGTCTATGTGATAGTCAACTTGCAACTGTGGTGCGTCATAATTGATAACACGTAGAATGTAGGAAATATTAAAACCACGAGTTGCAACATCTGTTGCAATCATGATTTAATTGCAGCTACGATAAAAAGAATTGATGATTCTTTATTCTTTCGCGTTTGTGCAGTCTTAAAAATCACCATATGTTGTTAAAACGCCATAGAGGAAGTGCGAGTATTGTGAAATACTCTAAGCATTTTTTAAGATAATTTGACTATTAAAAATTAATTATTAAAGATAATTAAACTCAGTTTTCACTGAGTTGTAGTGTTAAATGTTTGTGATAATTAAGGTATTCCTAACAAATTTCGTTTGTTTATACTAAGTTGAAAGATATATAAATTTCTTGGTAAACTTTTTTAAACAGATAATGTGGAACATGTCGGGTAATGTGGATCAGCTTTTATTAATCTTGCAAAAAAGTAACTTTTTTCGTATTTTTGATGCATATTAATGCTCAAGTAGTTTATAATAATTATTATATATATTATATATTTATTATACTATATATTATATATTTTTTATTATATTATAATAATTTATTACAAACTCTAATTTTTGTGCTTTTTGTAACGGTGTCATATGCATGTAATATGTTCAAAACTTTACTCATAATAATATACAGAATGTCACTTAAGTTCACGCTTACAATTTACACAGCGATATTCCTTATTAAAAATTGAGTTTAAAAGTTTTGAAATATTTTTTTTTATAATGCTTAATACACAGACGAGAAACGGGGTTTCTTTGGATTTAATAAATTTTATTAGATTCAAACAAATTTATCTTTTGGAATAGTCCAAACAAACAAAATTTTTGATATCAACCAATACGATTGTTTGATTTCAAAGAATATATATCTTTGTCATAATAAAAAAATTGGTTGAAACGAAAAAACATATTTCTCTATCGCTTTAATAATACTATTGTGTCATTTAAATATCATGCTTTATAAAAAATGTCTTAAACATTTATTTATTATTTATTTATTGTACTATGATCTATGTGGTTAGTCGGGTTGACTGCTACATATATAAATAAATAAATAATAAATATTGTCACAATCTCCATCACTCGAGTGACGGTGTGATGGATTCCAATGATGTGTACAACTGCGAGTGATAGACGCTTTCGCCGTGGGGTCTTATATACGATTTCTGGTCGAATTTTACTTACGAGTTTAGCAGCCGCCTAGCGGTGAAAACGCTTATTACATTTATGGTAACCAAATAATATATTATTTGTTTGGGAGATATTGCTTCAAAGAATAGTGTCTTTTCCGTTAAATAATAGAGTTTTCTTGGATTAAACACAAAATTTTTCATTCAAAAACATATTATTTCGTCTAAGCATATGTTGTTTACTGAAAGAAATTTCAATCAAACAAATAGGATTACTAAATCCAAAGAAACCGTTCTCTCTGTGTAGAGCAGTAATTATTGAGTAAAGTCAATACAAGTATAGTTATCGTTAGGATGGGAAGAAGAATCGGAAATTCCGATTTTTTATCGACTTTCGACGAGTCAATGAAGTCACAGAAATAGACGCATATCTCTTGTTACGGGTCTTCGCGATACTTGATAAGCTTATCGCGTTTATCGTGCTATAAATTCAATATTTATATATCTGGACTGAGGTGTTATTTTTCGCAACATTTCCTTTATATTCTCGTATCCTATCCCATCTATATATTCCGTATTTCACATATTTTATTCTAAATTTTCTTGTGTACGTTATAATGTAATTAAATTGATATTAATTTAATTATGTGCTTGTACTATTCAGGCTTTGGTTAAGACTGCGTTGTGTCCGAAGGTGACGGCGTGGTTTGCTAGGGCAAAGAATTGTACGTTAAATTCACTCAAAAATAAATATTAAATTATTTGGACAATTAAGATCTCCTGACCAATTACAGCGTCTCTCTTTGTCTGATTGTATATCATGCACGGTCGTATGCTCGCACCAGATATATCGCAAGACGTTTCTTTCAACGTCCTGGCACTTAATCCGTAGGCGCGTGATGATTCGACGTATGAGTCACTAAAAGAACACGAAGTAGGGATTGTGATCAAGAACAAATAAAGATCACTTGTCGGGAAAAGCAATTATTAATACCGAGTTGCGAGATTTTTTGTAATTGTCTATCCATTACCGACTTATATCGAATTAATTACGGATATTCGTTACAATATTGCGTTGATACGCGACATTTTGAAACACTTCTCAAGTAGCACATATTAGTTTCATATACGTTTTTTGAACGTGTACGTTGTTTCATAACCGTAAAGAACCGTAGGTGACCATTAAGAAACGTTTGAACAAAAATGTTTTGGAAACCATGATTTAACGTATTTTTTACGTTTCCACAGTTAACAAAATATTTGTTAAATTTTTCCATTCAAAATTATAATTTGCTTTATCTATATATATAATAGATTAATAGTCTTTCTTGAAACATTTAAATATTGCATTAATTATATTGCACAAAATAAATCATTTTATCGATGCACATATATCCACATATTTATTTAAATTAAATTTTATCCTACCAGTCTTAATTTATTTGTCGATTATAAAAATAGAGTCTTTCTCCTTAATTTATATTTGTTGGAAAAATCTGAGCTTAGAAAACTTCCAACAGTTGCAAAATAAACATTCTGCTGAACGTGGCCATTGAAAAATGTTGATGAGAGGAAGAAAGCAGTTTTAGGTATTAATCACTGTAGAACTTTGACAACGTGTTACATGATATTGGTCTAATATTCGACAAGCAAAAAATTATTATAAAGCCCTGAAAGCTTTTTAAGAGGTTTTAGATGAAAGGAAAAAAGTTTTAGGAGAAATCACCGTGAAACCTTGCATACTCAATACTGCATTGCAAATGTACTTACTTTCCAAGGTAATTGGATTAGTGTACTTAGAGCCTATGAAGAATGTTTTGATCAAATTAATGCTGCTTTTGGACCAAGTCATCTCACTGTTTTGAATATTTTAAACAATGTAAAATATATTAATTATAAATTTAAGCTTGTTGCAGGCTCCGAACCGCGATATATTCTACAGTATTTTCAGAAGAACGTTAACATTGCTGCTAATAATGGTGATATACAAAATAGACACAAGAATGTTGCGAATAAATAATTAGAAATACTAAAAACGCCAGATTAATATTAACAATATGTCAATACAGAGAAAGATGTTAAAATCTTAAAACTTTAATTAATGCTGTTGAATTATTTATATGTAACCTAAAAGTTAATTATTTTAAAGAAATTGAGCATCAGTGGTTTGCTATTAAAAATAGAGTTAGAGGAAATATCTCCGTCTTATCGTCTTGCTATTGACTCCTCTAAGTCCTAAGTTATGCAAGAATTTTTTTAATACAAAAACTATTGGAGGTGCTATGATATACATCCAAGAAACAAAAATTTTTAGGTATAATAATATTTTTCCCATTAATTAACTTATAAAACCTATTGATTCTTCATGTGCTATTAGATTAAGTTGTGTCTAGTACATCCACTTTTTTACATGTTATTTAGAATTGTTTTAAAAATAAATGTGTTAAATATCTTTTGTTAGCATTCTGCTTTTCTCTCTTTAAAAGTATGGTCTTTTTTGACCATATTTAGTTTCCAGTATATTTGGCCGCTTAATGGTCTCTTTACTAATGCGTTTTTTAAATTACGCATTATAATCAAAATTTTGCTCTCATGTTTTGTCTGAAAGTGCAAGTCTTTTCTTATTTTGAGGTGTAATAAAAAATAATACATGTCTTCCAGCTCCAATGTATGCAGTCCTGCCTATGAGATGGATATAGTCATAGATCAGCTTACGATTGATGGTGCATCAAAGGTAACTGGGGATGTAGGAAATATCAAAACCACGAGGTGCAACATATGTTGCAACCATGATTATTTTAATTGCGGCCACGATAAAAAGAATTGACGATTCTTTCTTTCGCGTTTGTGCAGTCTTAAATCACCATCTGTTGTTAAAACACTACAGAGGAAGTGCGGGTATTGTGTGGGATACCCTAAGCCTTTTTGTAAGATAATTTGACTATCAAAAATTAATTATTAAAGATAACTGAACTCAGTTTGCACTGAGTTGTAATGTTAAATGTTCGTGATAAGGTATTTCTATCAAATTTTGTTTATTTATAATAAATTTATTGTTATATCAATTTATTTAAGGGTAAATTTCAGAGTGGTAGTGTAGATGTACATGTCAGATAATGTGGATCAGCTTATTAATCTTGTAAAAAATAATTCTTTTCGTATTTTTTATGTATATTAGGAAAACTATGCCTAATATGCATAAAACGTGCGTGCGTGCATGCGCGAGTGTGTGTGTGTGTGTGTGTGTGTGTGTGTGTATGGTTATGTTTCTGTGTGAGTGTGTATGTGTTGAGTGACTGCTTGCGTGTTATAAACAATGTGCATATTTCTACAGTTGTATACGGGTGGACGTTATAGCAACATTTTGTTGATGCCTTACCCTTTGCTTGTGTGAAATAAAGATAATAATAATATCGTGCCCCATTTTTAAAAACTGAAATTTAGACTAAAATCTCCTATAAGAATATAACTAAACCGCATTATTTTGTTCTAGGATTATCGTAATATGATCTCCATGTCATAAATGTGTTCAAAATTCACTTTAACTATTTCTTCTGAAGGAAAATAAAAAAAGTAGCATTTGATGTCATCAAAAAAAAGTGTTCCTAATTTCGCACCCTTACACATATTTTTATTAATATTAGAGTGCGATATTAAAAATATAATTGACACAATTTATGCTGGAAATAGAAACAACTCAAAATAGAGTACATAAGGTTGGTAAAGATATCCTCTTTTAACGATTAAGAAAGCCCATAAGAGGTTTCACGGACTATAGAGTGGGGTGAAGTGGTCAGCATCCTGCCCGGCCGATTTACTCCCGGAAAAAGATATTTTTACTCATTGAACAGGAAGCTGAGGGAGCGTCAGAGGTATTCTAGAGGCAGACCTGTTAGGAAAAATGGGTAGTATAATAAACATTCCCAAAGGTCGAAATTAGGAATTACAAGGAAGGAACATAAACGATTAAAGCATTGCAATAATGGTTAGCAACAAATATCTCTAATTTAGGAATGAAATTAGACACAATATCACATGTTTTTATAACAGAAATTCGTTTTTAATACATATCTTTTTCGCTGTATTATTAATGACAAAAGACATCTCTTGCGAAATTTCGAAACCTCTTTAAAACTATAATAATATGTATACGCCACTTTTTATATCACAGTTGACTGAAATAAAACAAAAGATCGTTCAAAGCAGCGTTGTTCAACAGCTTCCGCTGCTCACTGACAGAATGTAACACGTAACAGTCAATATTGTAGGGCGCGGAATTAGGAACAAGGGCGATATTATATAGGCACAGTTTCCCTAATGATCAAGTGGTCTGTAATAATAATTATATTACATATTTATTACATTATGTATATATTTATTTTATTATAATTTATTACAAACTCTAATTTTTGTGCTTTTGAAAACAGTGTAATACAGATGTATGTAACATGTTCAAAACTTTTACTCATAATAATATACAGGGTGTCACTTAATTCGTGCTTACTATTTACACAGCAATATTCCTTATTAAAAATTGAGTCAAAAAGTCTTGATCTATTTTTTTCTATAATATTTAATAAAGTAGCAATTATTGAGTAAAGTCAATGCAAGTAGTTATCGTTAAGATGGAAAGAAGGATGGGAAGTCTCGATTTTTTATCGATTTCCGACGGGTCAATAAAGTCACAGAAATAGATGCTTATCCCTCGTTACGGATCTTCACAACACTCGATAAGTTGCGGGAAACTTGGTGTCTTTCAATGCTGGACCTGAAAAACGGATAATGGCAAGTGCCTTTATCTCCAAAAAGCAAAGAGATTACAGCGTTTATCATACTCAGCAAAAGCCTGATGCAATTCACGTTCGGACTGCACTCCGCCCCTGCAACGTTCCAATTGGACACCGTACTCGGACCAGAGCTGGAGAACTCAACGTGTTTGTCTGCCTAGGTATCATCGTTAGCTAAACCTTCAACAAATACCTCTGTGTATTACAAGAAATATTCCACTGTCTCCGAAAAGCGCGCCTTCGACTCAATCCCGACAAGTGCCGCTTCTGTGTCAATCGCATTAACTATCTCGGACACTTCATTTACTGCGAGCGAGAACATACGGATCAACTTGAGAAGATCAGTGCTATCACCAATTGTCCTGTCCCACAAAATGTACGGCAAATATGACAGTTTTTGGGCGGAGTGGTACCTTGGTATTGCTGATTTATTGAAAGATTCGCCATCATCGCCGCCCCACTTATCGCACTTACACAACAACAAGCCGCAAGTAAATCTGGGAAACCGCCGAACAGATTGCGTTCGATCAACTGAAGCAAACCCTGACCGATGCTAATGTGTCCCAACTTCACGCGGCAGTTCATTCTACAGACAGATGCTCAACGGGATTGATGGCCGTCTTGACACAATACATTCCGGAAGGAGAGCGGATGATCGCAAGCCACATGTTCAATAAGTCCGAACGTAATTATCTGGACTGGAGTATCTGGCCGTCGTCTGAGTAAAGTGGATGCGTGGCTACCTATAGAGAGATACTGTGGCAGCCGTCGTCAGCCACCAGGAAGTCACGGAAAGTACGGTTCGCGGTACGACGTGTTGACAGGTTACAAAATACGATACATTCTGTCAAAACACAGAAACTTCGATTTGTTTGACAGGACTTCGCGTCTCTAATTAGCAACCGAGTTTTGCAAAAAGTCTACCATAGATGGATGTCGAAACTCGTATTTCAGATTCAACCACGATGTAAATATTGTAAATATAAAAGCGACCGAATTCGAAGAAATTCGGCGACTCGGCAAATTGACTTTTCGATACACATGAAGGTTCCATCACGCCTCGCATTTTTTAAACTAAAATTCCTCCTCGTCTCGAAGAGGAAGGGATTACCAAGAGGTGCAAGACTCGCCCTCTTCCTCTTGACCAAATCTTCGCGGTCAAGAGGAAAAAGGTTGCGCCAGTCGCAGCCACAGGCGCTAGTCGCCCCGAGGTAGGCGCTCAGACGCCTTCTCCAGGCGCTAGCCGCCCAGCTACCGGCGCAGGACGCCTGGCTCACGGCTCCAAGCCGTCATCAGCCGGCGCAAGGCGCCCTGCTCCCGGTGCCAGTCGCCCAGTCTCCGGCTCATTGCCGACTCCCGGCGCCGGACGCCCTGTCTCCGGCTCCTTGCCAATCCTCGGCACTAGTCGCCCAACACCAGTGGCTTCCACACCACCGAAGAGGAGACGGCCTTTCGAGGTAGGCACTTCGACGCCGGATTCCAGAGGATCTACACCGCCGAATCAGTGAGTTCTTCCTCCCCTCATATCTCCACCCCCGTTGTCACTTATTAGAAGATCCACTGAGGGGACTCAGACGATTCAGGCGGAGCAACAAGAGATATCGACGCTGACAATTCAGACGGAACATCGAGAAGTATCAACGCAGACGGAGACTACTGAATTCGGCTATTCGGAAAGGAGAAATGTAGCTGTCCAGACGAAACACCGAGGAGGCCGAGGACGACGAAGAAGATAAAAATCAAGCAATGTTCAGCAAGATTAAGTTTTCAATGTTGTAAATGTTTAAATAAATAAAATGATTTAAAAAGATAAACAACAACAAAAAATAATAACTAGATCTTAGCGATTATTTATCGGGACAGCGTCTCGTCCAAAATACCATTTCACTATTATCACCGATAATCAATCTTTACGGTGGGTCCAAATGCTAGAGTCCCTGACCGGATGGTTGGTCCTTCAAAATCCAGCAATACGATTTCGAATTCAAATGCCGGAAGGTCACTCAACAAGATGGCCTGTCACGTCAACCTGGAATCCACGCCGTTACTAAACCATATAAAGTGCCCATGATACCAATGCATATAGCACTCCGCGAAGACTGCACCCTAGGAAGTACCGGACTTCAAGATAAAGTGCGGCCGACTGTTCAAGCATGTGCTGTCACAACTTTGACTTAAAAAAAAATGCCGGCGAAGGGACAGTGGAAGGAATGCATCCCCAAGGAACAACAAATTTCGTACCGCTGTCAT
Organism: Temnothorax rugatulus; assembly: GCA_035220575.1. Taxonomy (NCBI): domain Eukaryota; kingdom Metazoa; phylum Arthropoda; class Insecta; order Hymenoptera; family Formicidae; genus Temnothorax; species Temnothorax rugatulus. The sequence continues at coordinate 99,507 of JASTWL010000451.1, read as the reverse complement.
GCATCCACCGCCAGATATTTGGATATCTGGGGATAGTCGAAACGATTGCGCGAATTACAGTATAATTCTATTTGCCCGAGATGTTTCGCGACATTGCACAGTATATGTGCGGCAAGAACTGTCTCGTGCACAGACCGTCCAGGAGAAGCCCCAGCAGAAATTAAAACTTTTCAGTTTATTATGACGAGTACTACATGCTCCTAAAATTTGGTACTTTTTTGCACACCCTGTATATTATTTGTAATTTTTATAGTATTATTTTCATTATTTCATAGTTTGTTGAATATTATAGGTTTGAATATTATATATTTACTAAATAATATAATACACACAGAAACATCGACAAATACAAATGCAAATATTACGATTGCCTTGGAAGACTAATTACTAGAAAAGGAAATAATAATTCTTCAAGTATGTACATACACGTATAATATACATATATATAAACGTTTTACAGGAATAGCGTTTGCTACTTATAAAATGCTATAATTGCAAAATTACATTACCATACATGAATATCTGAAATAAAGAAAAATACATAAATGTTCAAATATCGTTGACATTATTAACAACGTCACTAAGGAAATGTCAAATTCGAAAGAAATTAAAGTAAATTGAAAGAAAAATAAAAAAATTAGAATTTATGTTAAAGATGAAAGATGAAAGATGATCCGGAAGTAAATATGAATATTAGATAACGGCAATAGATAAATTTCTTCACGAGCAACAGCAAATTTTTTAAAAGCGCAAACATATCTGTTTTAAGTAAATGCCAAAGGCAGAAAATATAGTCCTATTTTCAAACAACATTGCCTTTATATTTCTCTATTCCTAGAGCTCTAACTCCAGGCATTCAAAATGTAGCATTTAAAATATTATAAATTAAAACTAATAAACACTGAAAGAAATAAATAAATATTGATAAATACTTTATGTTCGGACGAAATGTTTTTAAAAACACATTTACTTTGTGATTCAACAAGAGTTGTAGATTTTCAAGATATGGGGTTAGATAACATGTATATTGAACAACATTTATATATACTTGCATGAAATGTGGTTACAATGCTATATAGTTATAGAGCTATACGCCATTTTTAGAAAAGATATGCCATTGGCATATTTTTTTAAATTCTACGTTTGATAGTTCTTGTTTATTAAATATTTTAATAAAATATTTTACATGAGACTATAATAGGCTTAAGAAATATTGGTTTATAAAAGTTTATGTGTTACCTCAAATACAAATTCCAATTTTGTGTAAAGCTGTTTGAATTATTAAATATCAGTATTGAAATGTAGTACTTTGAAAATAATAATAAAAAGTATTTTATATAAAGGAATGAATCCGCTCGTATGTATAAAAAATTGAAATCAAAAGGACCAATAACCGAGCAACGAAAGATGTTATAAATAATTACTTATCAAAAATGTTAAGTAAGTAATTATTTAACATTTTCCGTTGCTCGGTTATTGGCTCTTTTTATTTCAATTTTTGATATATTTATTAATGCATCATATATATTTGAAACACGAAACGGATATGTTTGAAATTCAGACATCTATTGATAACAAATATTTCCGTTAATATAGAAATAGATATTTACGAATATTGTAATGTGTCAATGTAACTGAAGAAAATGCATTTACGTATATTTGTGGTTATTTATTAAAACGCTGTCTTGTGCTAAAGCATATATATGTGAAATGTGTAAAATACTTTTAGAGAAAGTAGTGATTTAAACACTTTAAATAATATGGTAATTTCTGTATTAACAGAAAATATATTTGGCCAAGTGCATATTCCAAGTTCTCTATTTCTACTGTATAGAAAGAAATGTATACAAAATTGTTTGAAACCTTATTTATTATTAAGCAACCTAACATGGTGCAAAATATTACGAACATTTTTTCCAAAATTAAAACTACATAATTAAATAAAAAATGTTCATGTTTACCAATTATGTATGTACCTATATATTTAACTCTTAAGGTGCATACGTGGGTCTACGGCGTCCGAGCCAAAGTGATATCTACTCGTAACTGTAAACTTGCAAGCAAAATGACTATAAAATCGTCAACTACAATGTAGATAGATGTTCTATAAATTTTTTTAGATTTCTTGAAATACTTCAAAGTAAGGAAAAATAGTGTTGAACGTGATAGACTCACGTATGCACTTAGAAGGTACCGGAAAAACGTATGCACTTTGAGGGTTAACTATAAATATCCACGTAACTAGTACATTTTAACTGGTAGTAAGTAGTATAAGAAATCTTATTTATTTTCAATCATTGTTTTTCTTTAACGAGTACAGCATCATCGAAATTGATATTACTACTCAATATTGTATTTGCATTTGTAAATATATTGCTTTATCGATGTATAATTTACCGATTATACATCAATGTATTTTTATATTTTAAAAGAAATAAAATTTGTATTTTCTTTACTTATGTACATATGTGTTGAATTGAATACTTTTGCTTTGAAAATTTAATTAATATAATATTTCTTATGATTTTATTTATAATATAATATTAATATCATTAATATTAATACCAATGCTGAAATAGACTTGCCATTTATAGTTCTATTATATATACTTTATTTCATATTGAATATTACAATATCATAATATTCGATATGAAATAAAGTATATATGATAGAACTGTAAATGGCAAGTCTATTTAGCATTGTCAAGACATTTGGCACACGTATTTGAACAATAATAATTATCAAGCAGTTTTTATTATTCAAATAAAGCGCGCTCGCACAATTAAGAACATGCGGATGATGGTTATTCCAAAGATAAAAGACACTGCTACCTTCGGCCGATCGGCCTACTGAAAACTGTGTCAACATCAAATAAAGATTCTTTGTTCACAGCGTATATATCTGAAGTCAAATATCATACGATATGTCGCGGGGAATACATAACGATTGGAGCGTGTTATCGGTATCGACCATCAATTTCCTACAATTCTGTCAAGCGTATAACGGTTGTTAGTCGACTTTGCTTTGATATGTGTGCTCTCGCGAAATTCTTATCACCAGAGACCGGATCGCGGTGCCGTTTTCCCCCCTCATAGCCCAGTAAAATGACAAAATTTGGAGGGAATAATACTGACTGGGCTGAAACTTTGTAAACAGGCTTGTTTTAGAATACTATTCAACGTATTAAAAGTCCCCACGTGTAGACGCTACGTTGCGGGCAGGAGAGGGTCCAAAAGGTCCAAAAAACCAGTTTTTTGCAAATAACTCGGAAAATATCAACTTTACGGAAATTTATGTAGATATAAAAATCGTAGCTTACAAAATTCCGCACAATTTCGTTTTTGATTCAAATCTGTACGACCAAATGGAGCAGAGATAGAATTTTTTTAAACACCGGTAGTTTTGCGACGCAACGAAAACGCGTACGCGCGTCGCGCATATATATATATATATATATATATGCGTTCATATATATATATGAAGTAATGAAAAAAGGTGAAAAATTATTATCCACATATTTTTGGACTAAAATGTTAATTAAACAAAAATTTATTTTTTTTCTTCAATATTTAAACGCCTGTAATTTATCAACGTTTCAATGAAAAAAGGTCTACGACGTCTCATTTTAAAGATAATTAAAATATCTTCAAGAAAAATACATAACATTACTGCCTCCAACCAATCAGAAAAAGTTATTTTCCAAAATGCACTCAAAAATGAAATTTTTACCGATAAAATGTCATTTAAATGTCAAATAAATTTTTTTGTATTTTATATTTTATTTAATATTTTAAATAATAATTTTATTTCTATTTTTAATTATACCACATTTTAATGCAGATCAAACGCTTCTAATTCAACGGATATTACAGATTCCTCTCAAGAGAGAGAAGTACTTCAACGGACCACTTTACAGACGATCAAGAATCATTTAGTTTAAATCACCCCTTTCCAGCTGAGGAACAAACCTCAGAAGAAGCAAGAGCACGTGATAAGTAATTATTCATCTTGTTTATCTCATTAGTAAAACTTTGACTTTTTTACACGCGGATAATTTACAACTTTGTGATGTTTTAAGAAATTAGTTTTCCGTTTCCATTTTTAATCATATCACATTTAAATTGCAGATATGTAACAAGCGTCTTGAATTCAAAGGACTATAAAATGTTCTGACTTTCCCGTTCATCTGGATAACCAAGGAAACTTGAGTAATTATTTGGTTTGCATTATTTCCGTATATTTTCTACCACTTTTTTACCACATATTAATTACCATACATTTTTTACCACACATATTTTTTACCACACATTATAATGCAGATCAAACGCTTTAACGGATATGGACTACTTTGAAGAACGTCAAAATCAAGAATCACCTGGTTTACCCTTTCTATCATCGGAACAAACCTCCTCAGAAGAAGCAAGCGCACTTGATGAATAATTATTCATCTTTTTTATATTATACAATGTAATGATACCTCATTAGTAAAACTTTGACTACTTTAAAGAGGATAAAAATCAGGAATCATTGTCAGTAGGTGAGGAACGGGTACTCCTAACCCAGGCACCTCCGGGGGGGGGGGGGGGGAGCCGCGGGGCCGCGGGGGAACGCCGTAAGAGATGGGCGAGGGGGGCAAGGGAAGGTGTAACGGTTCATCGGAGGGGGGGACATGCGGGGGAAAAGTCACTAGGCAATTTATTAGTATTTGCAAGACCTTGTAGGACGAAAATTCCCTAGGCACTCCCTAGGGGGGTCAGAGTGGGGGAACCCGCGGAATTCACTCCTGGCCCCGGGCGGTTTCGAGGGGGTCGGGGGCGGGGGGGGGCGGTCCCGCGTTACCGACGGTCGGTGTGGGGGCGCTCGGAGCGGCGGTTCCGCCATTATCGACCGATGGTCAAAGCGGTTCCACCGTTATCGACCGAGGGGTGAAAATCTCTTAATTGCACGGACGGGGTAATTCCTAGAGCTTACGGCCTGCCAAAGATACACAAGGCCGACTGTCCACTTAGGATGATCGTGTCGACTGTTAACAGCCCTTTGCATGCCTTGGCCAGATTCTTGCAGGACGTGATACAGGCTAGCGTTCCCAAAGCTAACAGCCACATTAATAATAGCTTCGATTTAGTTAAGAAACTGTCAGGTACGCGCATTGACGACCATTTTGACCTGATATCGCTCGACGCGGTATCCTTGTTTACGAATATCCCTTTGGATTTGGCAATCACGAGCATTAGACATAGATGGCAATTTATCTCGCAAAACACTAATCTGCCTTTGGATGAATTTTTAGCAGCTATTCAATTCGTTTTTGATTCCACCTATTTCATTTTTGATGGTGTTATTTATAAGCAGACCTTTGGCTCCCCTATGGGTTCCCCATTGTCTCCTGTGATTGCGGATTTAGTGCTGGTGGATTTGGAGGTCAGGGCGCTCGAGCGCCTGCCTATCGTCGTGCCGATTTATTTCAGATATATAGATGATATTTTGATGTCTATGCCGAGGTCCTTAGTCAACACTGTCCTCGAAGTGTTTAATTCTTTCCACCGCAGACTGCAATTTACTGTTGAAATAGGACTTAATAGGATCAATTTTTTAGATACCACTGTTATAATCAATAACGGTATTATTGAGTTTGACTGGTATCATAAACCCACGTTTTCGGGACGATATTTAAGTTTTTTCTCACACCACCCTCATTGTCAGAAAATCGGCACGATTGTTGGTATGGTAGATAGAGCGTTCTTGCTGTCCCATCCGAGGTATCAGCAAAAAAACATAAGAATGCTGATAGATATTTTACTGGCTAACGGATACTCGTTAGAACTCGTGTTTAAGATTGTCAAAAAAAGAATTATCAAATTGATTAATGAGCAACAGCGGAGAAGCGTGATGGATGCTCACACTACTGACAGCATGGTTAAAGATCGTTTCTTTGTTGTTCCTTACATCAATAAAATCACTAATAGCTTTTGTAATACAATTAAAAAATTTAATTTGCGCACTGCAATTGTTGGCTTGAACAAACTGAGCTGGATTATCAAACCTTTGAAAGACAAGCTACATAATAACTTCCTGAGCGGAGTTGTTTATAAAATTTGCTGTCAGGATTGTGATGCTTCGTACGTCGGCCAGACTAAGAGACAATTGGGAACCCGTATTAAGGAGCATCGTAATCAGCTTAGCAGAAATCCGAGGGACCTTTCAGTTGTGTCACAACACCGTTTGGAGGGGCATGAGTTTGATTGGGACAATGTCTTAATTATGGATCGGGAGAGATCTTACTTAAGGAGAAACATTTCGGAGATGTTTTATATTAAGCGCCAAAACAACGGCATTAACTTACAGGAGGACACGGCGGGACTTAGTAATAATTACACGCCTGTTATCGAGGGACTTCCACACTGTTGATTTCTTTTCTCACAACAGTTCTATTTAATGTTATGTTGATGCCTCATGATATTTCGTCATTGTAACTCTTGCGCTCGTCCAGAGAAGGACGTTTTAACGTTGTAATAATTACGCGAAGAGATGATATCTTAACTCTGATCAATTCGACTGTCAGGTAACTTTTACGATTTAATTTTAATGTTTGACCATTTATATTTATTTAATTTTCTTCTGACGGAATTAAGGTAACAGTCGGATTGGAGACTCGAGATGCATACTCTCATATAATCTTGGAGAGCGGAATTTGACTGCATTATATTACTGTGACTACTGCTTTACACCTTTTGACCACTGCATTTACTCTGATGACCATCTGTATGTACTGAGGAGGGTCCAAACTAAGGACCGAAACGTTTGCGTTATATTATATATATTAATTTTATAATTTTGTTGTTATTGTCGCCCGTCCATCGTGCGAAACGGCTCTCATTTGCCTTTATGACTTTATCTATTATAAATATATACATCGTGACATTAGGCTCTGAAACAGAGCGCAGCAATCTCACAATCGATAATGTTGTTAGGATCTGAGACGACACGATCGATGCAGAATTGGAAATCGTACAGCGAGAGCACGGTGGTGAGCGACATTGCCAGACGAGCTCCGGTGGGTAGCCTCCGTTGAGATAACGAACGCGTATAAATTGAATCGGCGCGCGACAGACAGTTGTCGGGGTTCGCTCGGTTCTCGGTGGCACTATATAAGCGCGAGAGAACGCGAATCCTCGTGCAATTAGATTGTCAGATTGAAGGTTGTGAAAGCGTGAGAACGTTGATGCTCTTAGCTTGCGTAATTTATAGATTGTCAGTTTGAAGTTTGCGAGAGCGCGAGAACGTTCATGCTCGTGCAGTACGTCTATACGGAGAGAAAGAGTGCTATGGAGAGTCAAGTGAAAGATAAGGAGGTTCTGATGTCGTTGTTGGACGAGCCGTTCGAGGATCAGGTCGTAGAAGTCGAACGCACGTCGACAGATATCGAGTCGGTCACTTTCGCTTTGCTTGATCTGCTGCGCGAAATTTGGGAATCCTGAATGTTCGGCGTCGCGGAATTTGAGACTGTTGCTCGGAAGCGTCTCGAAGTACCTTACGACTACGAATCAGAATCGTACCGATTGCAATGTACGTCGTATGCGCGAGGGCAGCAACATAAAGAGCGTGCTAACAGAGCTCCATAAATTGTGGCTGAAGGAAGGTCCTAAGAATCCTACCTGTTCAAGGAAGGATATGTATAATTTCATTTGCGATCGACTTCCTCCGAAGTTGTATTCGTCATTAGTGAGCGATCTAATGACACAACATACCTTTCACGAGTTGATCCAACTATTATGACAGATACGTCAAAAGTTTACCCGTCGGTGCGGTAGGAGACATCCTCGCCGCGATTTCGATGAATCATTCGTACGGTGTGGAAAAGCGGGACGAGGAGGTAGGCGATTCTTTAAAGACACAGAGAATATCGGGGAGGAGGAATTCATAGGAGTTCGAAATGACCGCGAATCTCCTCGATTACGCGAGTCCCTATGACTGCGAATCTTCTCGATTACGCGAGTCCCGACACGAAAGGCGAAGATGTCCGGATTGTCCGGCACGCCACGACGCGATCACGCGAAGCCCATGCGGTCCCGCGATGATACGGTGTCCGGCCCGTGCGCGGAACACTCCGCCCAATAAATCACTCGACTACGCGAAACGCATCTCGCCGCTCACCATCATCTGTATCGAACATTAACGCGACTCTCCACAAGACGACTTAAACGAATTTCGACAATACAATACGTAACGAGTCTCGACAATACGATACTTCACGCTCATTGACTGTCGGCGGCCGCGATCCCGAACTCCTGAGACGGACCATTCCGCATTTTCCGGGCCGGGCTCTCCCGCGGTATTCCTTTCGAGATAATTAATACGGATTACATACACTTGCGGCACTGCGCGACTCCCAGGAGGGCCTCGGTATCGCGGCGATCTTACTTGCGGTGCTTGAGCAGCGGCCTTACAATTTTTCTCCTCGTCCGCCGGCAACCAGTGGTCTCCGTCGCAAGGGGGTTGGGGGTGGCACTTCTCGAAACGACGGCTCGCACGACAGTGACGGCCCGGCGGGATAACGCTGGGCCCGCGCGCCTGCGCGCCGGGGTTGCAGGCCTTGTCAGTCCCTTTCAGTGCTGCGCCCTACGCGAGCGCCACGCCCGACCAGGGCGCCCTCGCGTCCGCTTCCACCCACCGGCGGTAGTACCAACATGGCTGCGGGTCCGGGTGTCCAGGCCGCGACTCCGGGACCGGTTGCTCGACGGCCAGGCTGGCCGGGCCATGGTTCGTCGACCGGTGGCGCAATTCCGGTGGTGGTCTTCCATTTGACGGGGACCTTCGTCGGGGCGTCCCCCTTTCCGGCTTCTCCGTGCTCGGGTCATTCGGTGTGATGGGCCAAGCGTTCTCCATGACAGGCGCTATGCTGTACCGGCTGTAGGTCCCTGCGTGACCCGCCCGCCGGCCGTCCGTCCCCGGCATGCCTCCAGCTGTTCACCTGCTGATCCCTCGGTGCGACCTACGTCGGTACATTAATTCGGGGCCATCTGCTCCGCACCGCCTGACAACCTGTAAGTCTCGCAAGAATTTTAACCTAATTCTACGCTAATGCCCCGCCTGCCTTGGGCGGAGGCACCACCCTTGACGTCTCCCTCGGCCGAGCTACCATCCGGGTTGGGGACGCGACTTTGTCACGTCACACGTTTCGGGAAATCGGCTCCAATTATTGCTTGTTAAACGTCAGCTACTAGAAATTCCCATTTAAAAGGTCTGCGTAGTGATAAATTTAATGTAAGAGTTTTAACGCCGTACGTGTTGATCGCAGTGCCATTTGCTGCATAAATCTTAAGATCTGTTGGAGTTGCACGTCGGATTAGAGACTTCTTGGGTAGAACGGAGACATCCGCGCCGGTATCAATTAAAAACCTCGTTCCCGAATTTGTATCCAGGATGGCGAGGCGGTTTTAAGTATTTCCTGGGTCCGAGGTCGCCTCAATCCGCGGGGCCTGTTTTAGTTTTCCTGCTTCTCTTGCGCTTTCGGCCATCCGCAGGCCTCTCGACAGTTACGGGCCTCCGTACCAAACTTTCTATGGTAGTAGCGTGGAAGGGTAGGTTAACCTTTAATGGCTCATGCTGGTGAGCGTCCAGTCGGCTGTCGCCCTCGGCTTCGTGAGCGTGATCGGCGGGGCTGAAGCTTCTTTTCTAATTTCTTGGTAAGAGCCTCAATCTGCAATGTGAGTGCATCTATAGAGCTTGTATGTGTGGACTCACCTTTAGTGTTATTCTTCGTGGTAGGCGTGTCTCCCGTGGTGCATACGGCTAGTACGGATGGTTTAATGATGTCCATTGCCCTGTCTGCCATTTCTTCTAAACATCCTAAGTCTTGCGTATCGGAGACTGCTAATATTGTACGTATTTGATCGGGCAGCTGTTCTAAAAAGAGAGATCGTAATACTGGCTCACTACATTGGCCTGTGGCTAAGTTTCTAAGTCGATGAAGATAGGTCGTGGGTCTTTCGTCGCCCATCTTGTTACCGCGAAGGAGGCGGCGAAGTCGCCTTTCATCTCCTTCATCGTAGGATGCTATTATTCTTCTTTTAAGGGCTTCATACTTCCCGTCTTGAGGAGGTACGAGGATTATGTCCGATACGCTATCTAAAACTTCCCCAGAAAGCTGAGCGGCTAGTTGTCGAAACTTACTTATATCGGAAGTAATACTGTTGTTTAAAAATGCCAACTCGATTTGCGCAAACCATAAGCGTGGATTTTGCTTGTAGAAAGGTGGTAACGTAATTTGGCGAGCCTTAATTACCGCTAGTTGTTGTTCTTCTTGACCTGGTAGGCGCTGGGTATCGTCGCCTTGCGATCCTTGAGGGTATCATCGTGCTGATTTGGTATTGCTGCTGTATTTTCCCCGGTCTTCGGGCGCGGCGGCGTACGATCCATCATTTTAATCTGATGCGATGTTCCTTGTCGGGGTCAGCAATATGTAGCGAGAGTATTATTGGAAGGATCGAAGACGATTTCTTATTACGATGTTAACGTCTTTATTACAAACTTAGATCTCTCTAGAACTCTCTTACAAACAGTGAATATATATTGAGATAGAATAGAATGGTAAAACTGGCGCTGTCTAGGGATATCGTCAAGCTGGCGCCGTCTAGCGAATAGTCACCACAATACCGACACAAGTCCCGCCATCTGCAATATCTCGAGTGAATTACAGAACGACAATAGTAAACACCACAGATGGCAGTCAATACACAATCTCTCTCTCTCTCTCTCTCTCTCTCTCTCTCTCTCTCTCTCTCTCCTCTCTCTCTCTCTCTCTCTCCCCTCTCCCTCTCTCCCCCTCTCTCCCTCTCTCTGTAAGTATTGTTAGTTCACTGTATTCTTGCTCCTGCATTAAGTGAGGATTGTTGCTGCTGTAAGCTGCCTCCGGGTTATTTTGTTGCAGGTATAAGCAAGTTTTTAGTTGCTTGTCACGTGCTGTATTCGTTTTCGTGGTGCTCGCTGCCCATTTTCGAGCATTTCGGTGACAAGCATTCTTGCTCATCCTAACCGTATTCTTGGAAATTTGTGGAATTCTTGGAATCTTCCGTGGGAGACATTGACAGCTGCTGCGCATGTGCCTGCCTTACCGATCTATCATTACCGGGCATCACTATCTGCATGTAGTGACTTTTACATCGAACTCTGCGTCACCTCGAGTGATCGATTACTGCTTACTTGATTGACGGGAATGCAGCGTGAGTGCACTAGGTGTAGAAAGTCGATCGCGACCACAGCGGTTGAGTGTGGGTGCAGGAGAGTATTTCATCCGGGCTGTGTTAAGGAGGTTCGATCGCTACTTGTGAGTCAAAAATGTGATTAAAATAAATGTCATTACAGCGATCCCGAATTATATGCAATATTAGTATAATGAATTGTGGATGCTACTTAAATGCTATATTCTTCGTCAATTATTAGTGTATAGAATATTAACAAACATATACTGGGGTATGAGAGCGTCAACGACTCGGGAATTACGTATTTGGCCAACATTATAGGTTAGAATCAGTCACTTTGTGACAATAAGTTTTCTATACTCGAAAGCCAACTTAGAGCCTTAATTTTTTTATATGATTTACATAAACACTTTACACAAATAATCGCAAAACTTGAGCGATATTGACCATATAGTTTCTTTGTAATATAATTCAGAAGTTGACCACTTTTAGCCTATATTCTTATGGAGAAAGTCGCTCCGAGGTAGATTATCACTGGTTTAGTACACACTTAGCCAACTTAGGACTTTGAAAACCTAGCATTTGATAGATGAAACATCAAGGATTGTGTAAAGACTTTAAAAATCGGACTTTACCATGTGAATTGAAAGCTTTATTGTCACAAAGTTCAGGTCCCAGCGTAGAATAAGCGATTCCCGAGTCGTTGACGCTCTCATACCTCGACATATATTTATTAATATTCTATACATTAATAATTGACGAAGAATATAGCACGTAAGTAGCATCCACAATTCATTATACTAATATTGCATATAATTCGGGATCGCTGTAATGACATTTATTTCAGTCGCATTTTTGACTCACAAGTAGCGATCGAACCTCCTTAAGCCGTATTCGGTCACCAAATACGCCGACGCTTGTTGCAAGTCATTGTCTGTTTCTCTCAATTTACCTCTCACACCTGAGGTAGAAAGTTCTGTACCAACAGCTAATTTTGACACTATGACTACTCCTGTAAGCGTCGGTGCTCAGTCGCAGTCTCTGTCTCAGTCTCAATGTGATAACACGACTAATGACCTTTTGCTTTTCGTTTGACCGAACAGCTGAGTGAATCGAATGCAAGACTGGCTGAAAAACTGAGTGAGTCTAATGCGAAATTTTCGGCTTTTGTCGAGGAACAGCGGCGAACGAATATGGAACTTAAAGATAAACTCGATAAGTTGAACTGTATTGCGAGCAATGTCGAGCGAAACAGCCTGCGTATTGTTGAGTTAGAGCAGCGGTGATAGGAGCGATCGCGCTGATTCTTTTTCTGCCGCGCGTGAGACCGGGAACGAGTTAATTGTATCGGGTGTGCCTGCCACGATGTCCGTCACTCCCTCTGAGTGTGTTCGCAATGTGTTTGCAGCATTAGAAATCCCAGAATTGTGCCACATTCTTAATGTTAGGGCTGTCGCTCGTAGGCCTGCGCCGGCGGGGGCTTCTGACCGCCCCTTACCTACTTCAGCTACTAACTCTTACATCGTCACATTAGCCTCGTCCGCGGTTCGTGATATTGTAATATCTAAAAAACAAGCTCGGCATGTGCTCGTGCAGAGGGAGGTCTGTGATAATGGTTCGGATCGGAGTGTGCACGTGAATGAGCTGCTCCCCAAAGGCACTTATGAACTGTTGCAGCAGACAAAGCGTGTCACTAAAGACAAGTCTTATGCATATGTTTGGGTGAGGGGGGGTCGTGTACGTGTCAGGCACTCGGATGGTAAGCCTGTTATTCGGATTGACTCGGTTTCTGATCTTGATAAGTTGGTTTGACATGCTCGTTCTGATTGCTCGTTGCCTTCCGTCGTTCATTGTGGCTCGGTTTTGAGGTCTACTCAGTTTTGCGTGGCTCAATTTAATGCCAATTCCCTGCGGGGACATATTGATTATATTAGACTGCATTTTGCCACTCGTTCTTATCATCTAATTTCTGTCTCTGAAACATGGCTCAATGTGAATGTCTCTGATGCGACTGTGGCCTTGGACGATTACTTCTTGGTTCGTCACGATAGAGTGGGACGGATGGGTGGCGGGGTGGCGTGTTACGTGCATAAGTCACTTCAAGTTAAGATCTTGGCCACCTCTAATTACTGTGATAACTCACCTGAATATCTCCTTATCGAGGTACGTCTACCAGATGGTGAATCGGTGCTATTTGCGTCTATTTACAGAAGGCCTAAGGGTCTACTCTTGCATGACTTTGTCGAGTCTCTAAACCGATTCTCTCATCTCTACAAAAATATTGGTGGTGACTTGAATTGCAATTTATCATCAACTAACTTCGAGGCGGATTATTTGCGTGAACTAATGTCTAGTCTATCGTTACATATTGTTAACTCTGAGCCTACCCATCACACTGCAATTTCCGATTCTTGGCTTGATGTGCTTGTAGTGGATGATATGGACAAAATTATATCATTCACTAAATCTCAGAGTCCTTTTATTGCTGGTCATGATCTTTTAGAATTGTCTACGTCACTCAGCTCTAAACTTAGACCGGTGTGCTCTATTTCTCGGCGTAACTACAGGGGAATTGTTAGCTCTGAGTTCTGTGATTACCTTAGATCCATTGCTGGCGCCGTACGGTCTGAAATAGATGGTGCGTCAGAAGACATTAATGTGGACAGACTGTGTGGAGTGCTATGGGCGCCTCGCGCTGTTACACAAGTCCGACAACAGATGGATGGAGCTATTCTATGGTGTTAATGAAAACAGAGACACTGATCCCTTGTGTATGGAAGCTTCGGTCAATTCTCAACTCTCTCAACTGGATAGAGGATTTTTCACGTGGATTGTTACCGCTTTTAAGATTACGGACGATGAATTGTTACAACGTGCAGGGCCCGATAGGTTGTTATATATATCATGTTCGGGCGTTGCTTAATCATATTGACCATCATGATGCTGATTGTGTCACTGTGCATAGCTCTGCCAATAAATTTTCACGGAAGCATGCAGCCGGGAGATAGCGCAACATTTAGTCGTACAACACTGTCAAATCTGGAGCCTTGTTGGGGGCATTTGACACTTTTGCCCCTATTCGTAACTTTGTAATCAGGAAGCCTCCTGTGCTGTGGCTAACTCCTGAATTGATTGCTCGTCTACATACTCGTGATCAGCTGTATAAACGTGCTAAACGGGCCAATAGTCTCTTAGGTTATGCTTCCTACAGACTCTTCCGAAATCAACTCAATGCGGATATCAGGCGGGCTAAGAGTGAATTTTATTATAAGTCTCTCATTGGTATTATTGACCCTGCCAAATTGTGGAGAGAACTAGCTCGACTGGGGCTTGCAAAAACAACTCTCACCTCTTCATTACATTTCTTCTCATCTGATCAGCTGAACTTATACTATGCATCTGTTTCCAATGCTCACCCTATATGTCTTCATTCTGACTTCATCTCAGCCATTGCTTTGGTTTCGCGACCTTCTGATCGCCCTCAGTTTGTGTTTTCTTCTATCTCACCTCGGTCAGTTTTTGAGTTTTTGTCCATGCGACCTCTCCACTCTTATGCTTCTGGCTCTGATGGTCTCCCACTGTATGTTCTGCGCATTGCTTGGCCTGTTGTTTCGCCATTGCTTGTTTCTTTATTTAATCGATCGTTAGACACTTCGTCGTTTCCGTCCGAATGGAAAATGGCATATATTCGCCCGCTCTCAAAGATTCGTACACCACTATCCCCGTCAGATACCAGACCTATTGCGAATTTACCTGAACTGTCTAAACTATTGGAACGAATTGTGGCTTCACAGTTATTAGACTACCTAGACAAATACGACATTCTGAATCCCAGACAGTCTGCGTACCGCTCAGGGTATAATACTCAATCTGCGCTTCTGCGGGTTTGCAACGATATCAAGCAGGGGATTGATGAAGGACTTATTACAATTATGATACTTTTTGATTTTAGCAAGGCATTCGATACAGTCTCCCATCTGCTACTACTTATTAAGCTCAAACAGATAGGCTTCTCTGACACTGTCCTAAATTGGATTTTCTCCTACCTAACAGGTCGTTCTCAAGCAGTTATTGATGACGAGGGCAATCTTTCTGACTGAATCTTTACTTTGTCTGGAGTCCTTCAAGGTTCCGTGCTTGGCCCTCTATTGTTTTCTGTATATATTAATGACAGTTATAAGATTTTACGTTATGCATTTCACATGATCTTTGCGGATGATATTCAGATCTACCGCCTATGTTCACCGGCTAATATTCTTCAGGCTCTGGAATTGATTACATGTGATGCCAATGCTATCTTTGATTATGCTAATACGAATGGACTAAAGCTTAACCCTGCTAAATCTAAGGTTATTATTTTTGGAAGTCATGCTTATGTTAATAGCATCGATCTTGGTCTACCACCTATCATTGTGAATGATACGCCCCTACCATTTGTAAATGAGGTTAGGAATTTGGGTGTCATCTTTATGTCCAATCTTTCGTGGACGAGACATATCTCGCTGATCTCTCAAAGAGTGCATTACGCGTTGAATAATTTGAAGTTCAACAAGAACTCTCTTTCCACCAATCTTAAGATTAAACTCGTCACTACCTTAATCATGCCTCATATCGATTATTGTTGTCTTGTATATCATGGTTTGAGCAGCGAGTTGAATACAAAATTGCAAAGGCTCGTCAACTGTTGTATTCATTTCATCTATGACCTTAAGCGTGACGAACACATTACACCGTATCGACGTCAGTTGAGGTGGCTTTCGGTTGAAAATAGGAGATATTACTTTCTCGGATGTCAGATCTATCGCATTCTGCATATGTGTTCTCCTTCATATCTAAGTGAGCTTTTTCCTCCTCCCGATCCAACACTTAGGAGATCTGACCGACTAGCTGCTTCATCCACTCAAACGTTCCATATTCCTGCTCACAGAACTGTTGCTTTCAGAAATTCCTTCCAACTTTCTTCCATATATTTCTGGCATTCTCTTCCTAGTACAATTACTTCGGCATCTTCACTTGCATCATTCAAGAGCCTACTTTGCGTCTTTGCAAATCATATTTCTTATCTCATATAATTTTAGACAATTGAAAAAGAACCTAAAATTCGGTTCCGGATTGCTGCTCAATAAATGGAATAAACATCTAGAATGGTCCTATAAAGGTTTTTGTCTCAAATAATATGTTACCTGTTTTACGATGAAGAGAGACGTCGTCGTTTTTTTATTTTTATTATAAGCGCGATCTTCATAAAGTTTTACTATAACGGACGCTTTTCCGACGTCGGTGATTGCCTCAATGCAGTAATATGTGGCCAAGGTTTTAATTAAACTATTAACGCTTTGGAAAATAGTTTCCAGATTTAATTTTTTCCAAGTTATGAACTCGAAAATGATCTACAAATAAAAAGAAATACTTGAGAATGGTATAAAAGGTTTACAAGAAAATTGCGAAATAAAGGACTGTACTAAGTCATATATTGCCAATTGCGCCTCTTTCAATCCAAGATCGTCGTGGAGATAACGTTTCCTGGAGGAGACGTCTTACGTGTGGTGAATCGACGGCCTGGTCTTTTTTTGTAATTGTTTTAGAGCCATTTCTGTATCAATATCCGTATCAGTATCCGTTTTCTGTAATCTGTGGAATTAAGAAGGTTCTGTCATTTAATATTCAAAACTTACTTCTCTGATTGAAACACTACAGCGTCATTCGTCGAACGCTTGCTGGGTATTTCAGCAGCGTCTACTTTTAATATCTTCTTTTTCAAATTTGCTCGTCGATTCCGTATGTTGGTGCTGAGCTGTGTCCTTACAATACCCTGAAATCGCATTTATCAATATTTCTGTATTATTTTCGCGCAAGGATTATTTTAACCGTTGTCCTGTGCATAGATTATAAATCGTAGAACACAATTAAGTGGTTATTTATTTATTTTTATCGAAAAATCTCTTAATTAGGTGGAATATTCCCCTTAGTGGTTGGGAACTGGGACATGGTTGGCTGTTGGGACGTTTACCTTAATTTTGATTGTGTATTTTCTACACATATTAACAGGTAAAAATTTTACAGGTACAAAAGTTTGCTATTATTGTAAAGGATACATCGTTTGTAAGAGTTTGGTATGAAAAGGATGATGTATTTTGTACTGCGCAAGCGACGATAAACTTACACTTCGTTAGGTATGAGATAAGTGTGGTTGTAAAAAACACATTGTTGTTCTAATCAAATATAGACTACTGAGATGATTTTAAATCAGAATTTGAGATATTTTAGCAAGTTATACAAATTGCAATTGTGATTTAATTTATTTAATTATTATAATAATGAGATTAGTACACATATATATTAATATACGATATTAAATAAAATTAAAATAATAAACTGATTATCTCTAAAATATTGTCATTAATATAATAAATCTAAATTTTTTGCCCTTACGGAAAGAAACTACAGCGGATTACAGAAAATTATATTACAGGAACTACATAAAAGTATTACACGAAATTACAGACTGAAGTATTGTAATACGCTGTAATATTTTCGTACTATACGCTCGGATTACAGGAAAATATTACAGGAAAATAGCCTGTAGCACCCAAAAAAAATATTCTGTCATTTAGTGGCTCCCGCTTGATTTTAGAGGATTTTCCTCTGAAATACGGTCTCAAGAAGATATTTTAAAATCTAGAGGAATATCCTCTAACCATGAGACACTAGACTTAAGATTGCAGTTTTCTTAATACTAGAGGACACTGATTTCCGATATTCACCCGTATAAAAAAAATTATTTTTTTCGAAATTTCATTACTATTTTATAACTAAATTTGTTTCTTAAGATGCAGTCTATGATTATAAATATTTTTTCGTATTTGAAAAACACACTTACCTTGGTGGGATTCGAACTCGGGACCTCGGGACCTCTGGATCGTGAGCCAACTGCCTTACGTGGTAGACTACTTCTTAATTTGATGTAAGTGTTATATATAGTCTACATATGTCATAACCAGCGCAAATATATAATTTTTCAAAAATCATCTTAAGAAACAAATTCAGTTTAAAAAGAGTAATAAAATTTTGAATTGGATATATGATATAATATTTCTTAATGTCGGGTGAATGTCAGAAACCGCCGGCTCATTATGAAATTTTGTGTTCGTAAATATATTTATGAAAAAAGTATATTTATAAAGTTAAAATATTCTTATCAAATCCTTACAAGGGCCTCATTAGACAAAAGTAAGAAAACCTTTCCCTAATAAATAATGAACACATTTATAGTAGATTACATGTGTAGTCTACTACACAAGTCACTTACCATATGTGTAGTATATTACACATATAATGGATTACACGTGTAGTCTACTACACAAGTCACTTACCACACGTGTAGTATATTACACATATAGTGGATTACACGTGTAGTGGATTTCACACTTCATGATTAGACGTGTATTCCATATTACAGAGATTTCACGCACTAAAGTAATTACAGCGTGTAATAACTACAGATTTCCACAATATAATCTGTAGTTATTACACGCTGTAATAATAATCTGTAATTATTACACGCGTTCCTTTCTGTGATAACTACAGGGGGTCCTGTAGTAACTACACAAGTGTAATATTTACTGACTGTAGTTTCTTTCCGTAAGGGTGTACATTTATATATCTCTGAATGTCGTTATTTTAAAATACCTCCTTAGTTAAAGAATATAAATTAAAATGATGCTGTAATCTCTTCTCATATAATAGACAGAAAAAATATTTTTTCATAATTATAAATAACGTTTGTGTTGTCTTTAATTTATAGTCGTCCGTTCGCCTACATGGATCCTCTCAGTTCCAATTTGACTAATATGTTTGTTCGACTACTTCGTGATTCCCTTGATGAATATACATATATAGCTAATTTAGCTGGTTTAAAATGGCAAATTATTTGTACGAAATATGGAACAACAGTAAGTATATATATAATAACATTAATAAAATATTGTATATTATTTAAATAGATTTATTCGAATAAATTATTATTAAACTTGTTAATATTATTAGCAACGCTTAAGCATATGCTTCTCCATGTACATCGAATATTACTTATTAAGGAGGATTTTATTTCTTAATAATTTTATTTTATTTCTTATTAATAATTATTGTTATTCGTAAATATGACAGTTACATTTCTGTAATGTTCTAATAAAGTTTACAGAATGTTTTATAAATGAGCATCAATTTAATGTTTTATATAAAAGTATATATAGTTGAAGAGAAAACGAATTATTTTATTAGCTGACAATAGATGGTTACGATGACAAGCAACGTGTTCTGTCAGAAAGAAGAATTGACAAAATGATAAATTTTAAGATTAATTCGAAGAAGTTTGAAATTCTAAAGGAAGAGATATGTATAATTAATGCAATCAATTTCATGAATGTAATTAAACACCATATTTATGCTGAATGCCTTACAGTTTATCAGGATGTCGAAGAATTTCGCTGCAAAACGACCTTGTGATGTTGATTATCTTAGAATACTGTCAGAACGACAATGGTCTAACGATGAATTATTGGAATCTACTGCTTGTGAGTGTAAGAGAGAATTAATACTTTCTGTTAAAAATTATTTTCTTTTCCTTTTTGAAAATTCTTTTTAGTTTTTAGTATGATTATTGTACTTATTATTTGTCTATATTAAATTTCTGTGATATATAGATCTAAGTGTCGATAAACTCCAGCAATTCAAACCAAAGTTATTCAGCAAAATGCATGTGGAGTGCTTAATATATGGTAATGTGAATGAAATGGAAGCTACAGATATAAATGACCTAAAGTCTAATTTAAAAACTAGAATGCCTCATATAGTACCCTTGATGCAAAAGCAATTAGTATCGTCAAATTAAACTAGAAAATGGTAAGCTCGACACAATCTCCAATTATTATGTGACGTAGTAATCGGAGTATATTTCTATTAAAATATCGTTAATATCACTATAACAATATTTCAGGAACACATATCTACTATGCCAGAAGAGCAAATTTGACAACCACAAGGAAAGTCTAGTTTGGAGGTACTCGAAACGATAACTAGTCAATGTTCTTTATATTGGGAAGAAATTGAAAAGCCAAGAATATAATTTCGATCGAGTAAATATTGAAGTACCTTACTTAAGGACGAAATGCAGCAACAATTACTGAAATTCTTTGAGGTAATCACTTATTTTTATATGTGGAATATATCATTCAACCGAAAAGAAAAAAAGGTTTTATAGTGAAAAGCAAATAGAAAATATGATTCTTTTCATATGACGTACAATTTTTGAGAGAAGTGATTTTGATAGATAATAAATTAATAATATTTTTATTAATTTATCCATATAATCTCCATTAGGAAAATATACGCAGCAATCGTCGACGTAAATTATCGGTACATGTGATGCCCACAGAGCTATGTCAATGGAAAGGGATTGATAGGGGAGACCGGGGCTCGTTGGCACAAGAGGCAAGTTGGCAATGCGTTCCGTTTACGTATTTATAGCGATAGAAATAATGGAAAAGTTATCACAAAATATCTCTTTTATGATATAAGTACTTTTCCCAAAGTTTTATTTAAATCAAACAAGTATTACAATAGAAAAAGAGAAAACTCTATTTCAAGAGGTGGCAAGTAAATTTTCGAGCGTTTCAAAATATCGTATTAATGCTCTTCAGCTTGAGAAGTAAATCAAAGTGACGTATTATTAGTTAAAAGAAAAGTTTCTATTACTATACGATATGTCATTTTGAGGAACAACAGTAATTTATTGTAAGAAAATGACTGAAATCAAACGTATGTAGGGATGGGGTATGTTGGCTCATATCAAGACACGCTTAGCTTGACTTGTTATAGCCGCGCGCGTGAGACCTGTTTGAGCATGTGATTTGCTACCTACAATGCTGATAGAAGCTAGATATATATTTATATTAATATTTTTATGTTGAAGAAAGCTACATCTAAAATAGTTTACAATTGTTCTTTTGTAACAGCATTTTGCTATTCAATCATTATAAAATAACTTTAAACGATACAATCTTTATCAAGAAGTGCATATCTGTTACCCGTTTTGTGTTTCTATTACGTTTTTATTAATCTAACATGGACTTTTGTCGCATAGCCAACTTACCCTACTATCGAGGCAAGTTGGCTACAATGCAACATGTTCGTATTTCACTTATTACAAAGAAACTATACAGTATACAGGAGCGTTCTTAGCATGAAAATGTAGAGAAAGGTCCTCTCTATCATATTAGTACTGTTTAATCATTAAAATTAGTTGTTTAAAAACTCAAATGCCGAAATTGTGAAAACGGTGCCAACGAGCCCCGGTCTCCCCTACACCTAGAAGAATTACCATTGTGTCATCTGATAATGAAATTAAGGGATTTGACGATTTAATGTCATTTAACCCTAGAGAGCATATGTGGGGTAATACGTTACTCTACGCGGAATTTAAATTACGCCCCTGACTTATTGTTAGGAAGGTTCGTTTTCGTAATTTTGTTTTTCGAAATTTTTTTACTGTTTTTTTTTTACTACCAGAAACTGATGACTACTATCGTCTTCCCTATTAAAGAGCAAAAAAAATTATCCATTACAAAGTTTTTTTAACAACAAATAGAAACATTATACACGCGGTACAAGTTTGGGGTAATTTATTACCCCGCTTGGCCTTTCACGTATGAGAAAATTCATATATGCTCTCTACGGTTAAGCTAAGTCAAAGTTTATATTTTTTACTAAAACCGTTCGACAAAAATTTTGTAAGAAAGGGTATAAGATGTTCTTCTAAGATGTAAGAGGAAATAATACAATAATAGTTTAGGTTATTATGTATTTCGTTATTTCTTCAAAGAGAAGCTATAGCTTTTAATTCTTTTTCTTTATCTTTCTCTCTCTTTAAATATTACAATATTTTTCTGTATCAAATCTTGTTTACGCGTAAAACAATAAAATAATTTTCTACTTTTTGTGAAATTGAAATTATTGTACATTAGATAAGTGAGTAATAATGTATAACATATTATACACATTAAGTACCGCGTGATACATGTAGAGAATTTTTGTAAATATAATATCGTTCGTTATATCATTATCTTTGTTTTACTTTCGTTATATTAATATTTTCAAATAGTCTATTATCTTCGTATAAAATGTTATAATTTAACCATTTAATGTTATATAACTTGTAAATTGCACGATAAAGATATTTCGCGATATCAAATAGCCTTATAATAACTTTATTCACATTTGAGATAGCCAGAAGGAATATAACTCTTAAATATAATTAAATTATGCTACGTCTCTCATATTTTAACAAACACATAAGTTATTAACGTATGTATACAAATATATAATACCTCTCTTTATTAATTATATATATTACACTATTAAATCGGATTTAAATTGTTGTATGTGAAAGTATTATATA
The DNA here is from genome assembly GCA_035220575.1 of Temnothorax rugatulus. NCBI lineage: Eukaryota > Metazoa > Arthropoda > Insecta > Hymenoptera > Formicidae > Temnothorax > Temnothorax rugatulus. Next base: position 76,851 of record JASTWL010000451.1, on the reverse strand, counting down.
TATATTGTTGTACAACATCATAAAATGTACATGATAAAAATCGCTAGCCATAGCAAGGCTACGCAATCGATTTTCGTGTGAAAAAAAGTGAATTATCATTCTCCAGTTAGGGCTGTCAGAGTTTTAAATTAAATCTAAATAGAGAGGAGGAAAGGAAGAAAAAGAGGGAAAGAGAGGGACGAAGAGGGAGACAGAGGAATAAAGAGCACGCGGTGTCCGGCATAGGTAATTTTATTAAAAATACATACGTTTTGGAACCACTGTCGGAACCGAGCTTATTAGAGAAAGGTTTAAGCTGTCAACCCTGTTCGCTATCTACGACGGTAAGAAGAGAGTAGGGGAACGGAAGATGAACAAAGATAGTTCATAAAGATGGTAGTTCGAGATGAAGGATGCAAGAAACGTCGACGATGAGAACGACATCGACCAATGGAAATGATAGCGTCGATTGTGTGGAAAGGGGTAGTAAGGACACTGGAAAGCCAATATCTCTCTCTTTTTCTTCAATTCTACATACAGATGCATCACAGTTTTTCAATTTATAATTAATATCAAAAAGGCAATGCTTTTCAAGCGACACGATAGCATCGCAACGCCAAATACGTAAAAAGGCAAAAAAAGACGACTAGCCTAAAAGTAACAATTAAATAAGGAAGAGTTAATAATAAAGACTTATTAATCTGATAAAATTATCTATGACTATATGTATCTCAATATTATGTATTTAAATATTACTAATCTTATATTATGCATAATTACATATTGTTTCTATATTACATGTTACATATCTTATCTATTTCTATATTTCCATACAGAACTGTATTTCAATACAGCATGTAATTAGTGCAAAATATTATTATTTGCGTTAGTGCAAAATATTATTTCTTTCTATCTAAATTGAATTTATTGTATAATATTATATGTGCCGCCATTAAAATTTATTTCCTGAGTTAACCAAATTTGATATTTACATGCATTGTTTGGGAAGCTGGGTATTTGATTAATATTCTATTAAAAATTAATAATTGTTAACCTTATTCCTGATAAGTTCCCCCTCGTCTCATTCAGAATTAGCGCGTTACCGCAGAGGTAACTCGCGTTGAGCCGTGCGTGCGCTAATCAGCAGCGCCCATTTTCGTGATGTAAATAGCCTCGTTCGCGAATCACGAGGCGCAAAGGTAAATCATTTACCTTGAGTCTTAAATCAGCAACTTGTTATCGAGATATCAAAAGGTCGAGTAAACAAAATTGCGCGCGTAGGACCGCTACCCGCACTTCACAGTCACAACAGAAGCGAGTAGCAGCACAGGATCTTTCCGTTACGCTTTCGTTCTTTGTGATAATTCTACCGCGCTAAATTGCATCCGCTTCGCGAGATCCGAACTTCCACCGGTCCACGAAATCCAGCCACCGCGCAGTACAGTGTACTCAGTATAGTGAGAATAAACTGTAAGTATTAACAAACTTTACATTTCTGTCTTCGTGTGTATCCTTTTCGTTTATCGCAGCCACCGGTAACACCGCACGGGGAAAATATGTAAAATAAAAAAAAATTATTTAATCAAGTAACTAACCACACACACTTACACTCACACACACAATAAACATATTATAAATTTACAAGAATTTAAAATAACTTTTATTGTAACATATTTTATTACAAAATTTGCCAAGATAAAATCTCGACATTGATTAAATAATTCTGTAAAAGAGAAAAAACAAAAAAAGAAGAAAGGAGAAAGTTACGAAGAGAAATTGTTTGCAACTGTAAAACATATATTACAATAATAGGGTAGACCGGGGCACGTTGTCACACGGGGTACGTTGTCACATCGGCTTTATTTAAAAAACTAATAACCAGAGGGCAGCACCCGTCATTCCCAAAACGTGTTAGTGTATGCCCATCTTTGGTGTGTTTACAGTGTTGAGATTGCTTCAGCCGTGTTGACGTAAAATCAACTTGAAAGTTTTTTGCGACCGTAAGTAAAATTTTATTGTCTAATATTCAACGTACTGGACATGAAGCTTATGTTCTTTCAGAATAGACCTTTATATTATCTTAAAGTATGTACTTTTACCTACCGCGTGCAATACCTAACCTTATGAATATCTCAAACGTGTCGGCCATGAGGCTGTTTGGAGTAAAAAAGTGCCCTCGGGGCACGTTGTCACGAAAAATATAAAAAAGACTTATGATCGCATAATATAGAATGTGGGTAAAAATATTTTATGTTTAATCACCGACATGATTATTAAAAAAAAAAAAAATGTGTATCAATAAGTTGCGCATTCCAGTGGAATTCTTGTATTTAGATTAAGACGAAAACTTCGTGCTTTTTGTACTTTTTTGAAATAAAATAAATGTTTCTGTGAAGGATTTTACTTTTTTACATTGCAGCGCACTATAATATATTGATATTTACGTTGAATACAGTTTGGGTAACATTTTGCATGCAATTACATTTGATGTGACAACGTGCTCCGGTCACGGGGCACGTTGTCACAAGCGACCTGTCGTTATTTATTGTTATGTAACTGTAGAGTAACAATCACACAAAATTCGATACTGTCCAATTGAAGCTGAGGGTTCACTCGAAATTTTGGCATATCAAAGTGCTCTTAAATATTGAATGTAAAAAATACAAAAAATATTGAACAAAATGACAACGTGCCCCGGTCTACCCTATGTTAATATGACTACATTGTTGCACTTGAAAAATGCTTTATTTGTAAAACGTAAAATGTAAATATATGTACATAATGGAATATGTTCTTCTTAATTTTTATTTCTTATTAGAATAAATATTACAATTATACATTTATTATAATAAAACACAAAAATAGAACTGTATTTAATATATTTAGCTTTAATTAATTTCTATTTTATTATATATATATATATATATATATATATATATATATATAATAAAATAGAATAAAATAAAATTTTATTATATATATAGATAATAAAAAATACATATATATACTCTCAATTATTATAAATTTTATGTGGGAAAAAATTGTCTGTTCTCATATAAAAATACTAAAAGATTGGTTGTATCTGGAGCTAGGCAGCTCCGTTTGAGCGTAACAATATTGCCCGCCGATGAAAATGCTCTTTCAGAACTTGCAGATGTTGCGGGTATGGCCAAATATTTTCTTGCAAGTTTTGCTAGCGCCGGATATTTTTTCGCTCGCGTCTTCCACCACTCGAGAGGTGATTCATTATGACTAATTGTTGTTACCATTACATAATAATCTAATTGTTTTTGCCAGCCCGTTTCCTCATTAGAATTTCCTTTTCGAAAGATGAAGTCCATTATGTACATATATTTACATTTTACGTTTTACAAATAAAGCATTTTTCAAGTGCAACAATGTAGTCATATTAACATATTATTGTAATATATGTTTTACAGTTGCAAACAATTTCTCTTCGTAACTTTCTTCTTTCTTTTTTTTTTGTTTTTTCTCTTTTACACAATTATTTAATTAATGTCGAGATTTTATCTTGGCAAATTTTGCAATAAAATGTGTTACAATAAAAATTATTTTAAATATCTTGTAAATTTTTTAATATCTTTATTGTGTGTGTGTGTGAGAGTGTGTGTGGTTAGTTACTTGATTAGGTTACGCTAGCTGTCATGCGTTAGCCGTCTGATATGCGAGTAAATGTGTAATGCGGGCACTCGTTCATGAAGTGGGTATCTGTATGATACGATTACCCGTGTGATACGGGTACCCGCGGAATCGGTCTTCACCTGTGTGCAACGAATGACGAGCGGGCGATTGTCAATTTGCCATGTTACCCGATTCTTTTTCCGAGCACTTGTTTTTTTTTGGATGTTTGAGAATAGGCCAGCTTTCATAAATTTGAGACAATTTCCAATCGCAGTTTCACTTTATACTTTTTCGTCGATATTCAGCTGTTAACTTCCAATTTGTAATAACAATTTCCCATTGGCATTGAATGACTTTGCAGCCATGCTTTAGCTTCTAGAATAGCTTCTGTAAGATGATAAGGAAATTAGGATGTAAACATTCGATTAATTTAATAAGTAGAATGTAATTTTGAGTTTATACATATGTATATTAAAAACAAACTACAGGTTACTGTAGTTTTAAGTATAAGGTTTCACTAAATTCGAAAATTTCGATAATATAATTGCAGCAAATAAGTAAAAAAATAATTTTCTTTGAATTCTATACGAGTTGTTAGAAAACAATTAGTTTCTCAAATGTAATAGACAAAATATTACTCAATTTCATCATTTTTTAAATGTGCAGAGTAGAGGAATGAGTATCCTTATGAAATAGTTAAGGGAATAATAAAAGGAACAAAGAAAAATATAGAGAACGACACATTGTCAATAAAAAGAGAAGAATATTCTAGATATGTAAATAGTTATGTTATTTAATTATTAATTTATAAATAGCAAGTTCTGATCGATTTTGAGTGCAAAATTAAGAATTAGTTTTATTATAAATTAATTACACAGATACGGTAATCATACATATATAATGTATGATTAAAAGACACGACAGTAGTGTCTGGCGATAGTGTCTCTAGGCTCAGCGGAGCTTCTATAATAAAGTATTTTTATTATTTCGCTACGTGTCCTATGAGTGGAGATATTACAATACAAAGTCCAAATCGGAGAATTTACATTTAAGAAACGTCATTGTCGTTATATTTAATGTTATTAATGATAAGCATAGTTTTATTAGTTTTAAAATAGTTATATTTTACAACTTACATGTAATTATAAAAAAGGGTGTGCCTAGTTAAGTAGTTAAACTCACATCAACTTTACGAGTTAATGCTCATATACATACATCAGTCGTATCTAATCTAAAGAAGTATACATAAAAAAGGCATAATATTTATAAAAACTTACTATTTTAAAAAGAGGTACAAAAAAGTGCCAAGAATATGCGCCTGATGGCTACCTGCAAAAAGTTACATATTAGAAAATGGCACCAAGTAGGAATAAATCTTTGGAAAGAAGCTGTTGTATATTTAACAAAATTTGATTAAAATTGAAAAATAATTAATGTTAATGTAAAAAAAACTTGGATGGTACTTCAAATAACTGAAATTTGTAATATATTAATATTATTTTTAATATATTTATTATATTTAATATATTTAATATATTTATATAAATATTTCAAGTTGGTTTTAAAATTAAATAACAAAATTTGTTACAGTATTGAGACTTTTGACTATGCCTTCTTCATACTGCGTTTTTTGTGGGAACCACAAAAAATCGGTTTCGTATTATAAGTAAGTAAATGTATGTAATATTTTGTGTACACATAATAGTTGCTTTCAATTTACATCAAAACTCAAATAGTTCTCACTTGTGACATCATAACTCAGTTGAATGCACGTTCTTTTTGCATGCTGGCAGTGAGATTCAACTGAGTTTTTATTCTAGTAATATTAATAGATGGTTAATATGTCCGCTCCTGGTAATATTATATGAATATTATATGAAATAATATTATTTAATGTTATAAAAATGTCTTGAATTTTCGGGAATAAACTATCAAATAAATAAACTATTTTTAATGTAATAATTAAAAAATTTATAAATATTTAATGAATAATAGTTCTAAAATTAATGTTATAAATGGTTATAAATATTGTCTATTAATCAGTGTGAGGGATATGTGAGAACATGAAAAAAATTATAAATGTTTCGTATTCCTCATATTAATTACGGCTCGAGCATGTATAGCGCGATCATTGTGTCGAGTCATACATCGTTAAGAACGATCATTTGAAAGCGATCGTTAGATTCCGTCAGTTCCCCGAACCTTAGGTGTCCAAAGGATATTATGTGAAGTGGACATATAACATCAACAGAATAATCCTTAAATAATATTAGAAAATATTAAATATAATATTCTCGGAATATTCTATAATAAAATTATTTTAATTTTTAAAAATATTAATACAACATTCTAGGAATACTGTGTGCTTATAGGGTAAGTATAAAATGACTTATCTTACCTGAGTATAAAATACTCACATAACTGAGTGTACTCACATAACTGAGTGACTCAGATCACTTGAGTGTAAATGGAAAGCAACTAACGAATTATGTGATAAAATTTAGTTCGTATTTTTGTATTTGTTTAAATTGTAAATTTAAATTTATTTATTTTTAATAGATTTCCGAAAGACGAGATATATCGTAAAAAATGGCTTGAGTTTTGTGGGATTGATGAAACAGTTCTCAATACAGTGACCAAACTCTGTTCGGATCATTTTGAAAAAGATTATATAATCCAAAGAGTTGGGCGATCAGTAGTCAAACCCAAAGCGGTTCCAACTATTATTAGAAAGAAAAAACAGAAGAATTTCAGCTTAAATTCTGTCAATAAAGATCCTGTTTTAAAAGGTAAAAATTACTACATTTATATGTCTTTAATTGAAATAAATTGTAATTAATAAATTAATTGATCAATGTAGACGTCGACAATGCTGTCGTGAGTGACGGCATCATAAACGATGAAAACTTTGTAATTGACGACGGCATTATAACGGACGAAATTATTGTAATTGACGACGTAAGTGTTGCTGATTAAATTAAGAACGACTAGATAAGACAGTGGAATAGGCCTACTGGGGAAACCACTTAAAAAAAAACGCATCAACAATAGTACCTCAACGGTGATGTGGAAATCTATTGGCATTAGGCAAACGTACAAGGAAAACAATAAGTACGTAAACATAATAATGTTATAACGAATCATTATGTTGCGTTGTCATTATGTACACGTTTCCTTCTCACACACTTATTCCGCGGGAAATGCACGGAAAATAAGTGAAGAAACAAAGAAATGTCAGTCCGAAAAAAATAAAGACGATAAAAGTTACAAAGACGAATAAAGAAGATATCGACAGCGTGGGTCGATTAGCAACGATCTCGCTAACAACGATCTACGTGTGTTAATATTTAAGTACATTGATTAAACGACATTTTCATAAGTACCACAATAAGTATCTAAGCGATCGCTCCCTGTGCTACTTTACAATTATTCGTTTAACTTCCTTCGTTTAACTTTGTTCCTCTTATTACCTTCTGATTTTCGGGACGGACGGAAGGTGGCTCGAAAAACCAGGTCCATTTTTACCGAACAACTCGCAATGACGATTGCGACTTTTCTATTGCGGAAATCCTATTATTCGTTTCATAATTGTCAATGATAATCTGTTTTAATCGATTATCCGATTTAATCTATTACAATTGAAGCAATAATACTTCAACTCTATCTGTGTGGAAAATTATTGATATATGCCTCGATATTTAGCGCGATTAAATAAACTACGTTTGATTTAACGACGTTAACAAAATCGCGTGATTAAAACGATGCTTAATTTGTAGTATTGCAGATATTTACATGTATTTACGTATTAGAATATTAGAATTACTGCGCGTATGTGACAATCAATCATTGCTCTTAAAAATAATGCGAGAATCAGGACCATTACTAAATCTCCTCGCAAGCGTGCATTGTTTGTTCAATATTCTTCAATGTTTCTTCTTGTTTATTCAATGTTAATAGCGCCGTCGTCGTTGTGAAGGATCTGTTCTTTCGTGCCTGTGTAATCGCAAAAGTGTTAGTAAGAATTAGGTGTAATTAAGATTATGTGTTAATCAGCGATGAGTTACCTAAATAAATTCCGCAGGCAAATCCGATATTGAAACGCGGTATGATAACGTTTATATGATAGCCCAAGTTTGTGTTATATTCTAAGGATAATGGAAGCTTGTGTCTCACGGCTAATTGCTATGCCTATTTAAATATAGAGTTATATTTCACAGTATTACATTACATTTTATGAGGAAAATTATTATTTATTTTAAAATATATTCAGTAATTTTTCAATAACTTTTATTTTACTTTTCATCGATTTCATAATACTTAAAGTGGGTGGCGCTAATGGAAATATTTTGCTAAAAGTATTATGAAATCGATAAGAAATGAAATAAAAATTATTATCCTATATAGTTTAAACAAATAAAACATTTTAATGCATTTACCTTTCATGTTACTGATCAATTTTCAATAAATTTGCTAAGCGACGTCCACCCAACTCATTGATATAAATTTTCATCATACAGCGTGAGACACCACAGCGCAGTAAGAAAGTGCATCCCTCGACGAATCTCCGCATCCGCATGTATCAATTCTCGCTCTAACACCTGGAGAGTGTTTAGTGTTCTTAATAAAAGTAAACTTTACGCACTTAATGTGATTAGCAACAGCTAATAATAATATAATTTTTAAACATGTATATCAGATCCATGTCGCCAGCCTCTTAATTGGTATGAAATTGGTGGAAATAATATTGTAAAATTATATATATATAGAACAATAAGAGCTTCAAAATAGAATTACAAATAACAACGAAAAATAATTTATTTACATATTTACAAGCTTGAAAATTAAAAAATTGAGCTTTTCGTGTTTTTATCTTGTTGGCCCGTGAGTATGTACTTTACAAACAATCGATGCAATATAGCTGTTCCTCTAAGGGTACTTTCCAGTTTCACGCATGATGCGCATAATGCATCATTTACCCTTGTTGTTCGAGTGTTAAACAAAGATTGTTGAACAACACTTACTTAATTTCAATAGTTGAATATCTCTGCTTGACGTCATTCGCGATTTGCGTCGTAGCGATTGCCGCGGTAAGTCCTTCGAGGATTTATCGGACGCGGAAAAGTTTAAAAATTGGCCGTATCAATTGATACATCGAATCACAATTAACCTTAGACATATGTAACTAGAAAGGGCATTGAGCCTTCTTCTTCTTGTAATTGAGCCGATTGAGCGTCAAGCTCAGTGGACCCATACCACATCACTCGCAATGCACTGGTATCATACCATTTTGTTTTCATCGTTAAACAAATGTTCTCAAGTGTTCTAAAATAGAAAGTAAACATGTACAAAGTATATCAGTTTAATTTGATAACATTTAATATACAGGGTGTTTCTTAAAAACCATCCACTAACTACATAGCGCTATTCCTTATCAAAGTTGTAATCTTTAATTAGGTAAAAACTTAACAAACGTTTTGGCCTGCCATTTTTAGACTATTCTCATTGTGTGTCAGTGTGTTAAATTAAGCAAATTACATATATCAAAAAATTATAATTATAACAGCAGTACATGTATGCATTGATCGCAATATAATTTTCGAATTAACTGAAATTAAACCTAAATTAAAACAAATAATAAAATAATAAAAAATTATAAAATAATAAAATACAATGCAATTGTAGTTCGCCAGTACGATAATAAAACTAAGACGTATGAATCGGCCTAACTGGCAATAAATAATTTATCATCGTGACGATTCGACCATTGGTTTTGGTCCGATTAATCGTCAAGACGTTTATAATCTTTGATACTTATATATATAAGCATCTCATTTTTTAAATAATTTAAATTAAATTAAATTAATTTTTTAAATAATTTAAATTAAATTATATTAATTTAATTTAATTTAAATTATTTAAAAAATGAGTACAATAAAATCATATGACCCTCGAGAATTAAAAATAAGAGAAAAAAGGCTATTAGGGTCGGACGCGGTTCTTCGTGCGTGGAATCAGTTTATTCGTCTTCTTGAAGTACAAAAAAATGAACGTTTCGGCTCATTTTTGAGCCATCCTCAGCAATAACAGGCGATCTGCCGCACGTTCCCCATGTCAACCGGCGAGCTTGCAGACTCGAATTAACGTGGACCAAATAATCCTTATCTGTAATTTTTTAATATTAGATGACATAAGACGAAAAAGCTTTATAGACTCACCAAATGGTCATAGTGAACGTGGGGCATGAAGCCGTGTACCAAAAAAGCAGCGAAAGGACTTATTCGTCCCATCCACACGTTACAACAGCAATGATATGACAAAATTTTGAAAATAAGAAGCGTGTCACAAGTCCAACCATCGGTAACGTTTTACATAGATAGTAGTGTCAATAAGATAATATATTGTTATGATATCGGATCCAGAGTACCAATGACAACACCAGAACTCGACACGTCACAAAGTTTAGTTAACCAGTAAGAAGCGCTCATGGGCATAGTTTACAATTGATTTAAAACATCTATGTACGCGTGGTGTAAAAATTCGGTGTCATTTTGCAAATTAATACTATTTCTCTGTAATTTTATATGAGTCATTTCCGAGACTAATCTCCTGGATAAATATCTTTCTTTATCTAGAATTTCCACGTTTTCCCAATCAAATTCGTGATCCAGACTTAATCTATGTTCCGTGATGACGGATTGTGTCGTGGCATTTCTATGGATGTGGTTACGATGCTCTGAAATTCGCGTTTTTAGTTGCCTCTTCGTCTGGCCTACATATGATGCGTCACAATTTTTGCAGGATATTTTATAAACCACATTTTTATTCGATTGAGTTGGGAGAACGTCTTTTTGTACTTTGATAAACTTATTAAGTTTGTTTAAGCTGAAGAAAGACAGGTTGACATTATGCTCTTTCACAACTCTTTTGAATTCTTCCGAAATGCCCTGAACATATGGGACAGTGAACCACGTGCGCCGTTCCTCTTCGCTTAGAGGTTCGTCCTGTCTGCAAGTGCGTTTGTTGAGTAACGATTTAATTCTCGTGTTGATAGTGTTAAAAATAAATGTCAATGGGTAATCGTTCTTCAAAAGAGTGTCTATAATGAACTTGATGTTCTTACAATGGTATTTCGGATGAGACAGAAGAAATGCCCTATCTACCATGCCCATGATCGTACCTCTTTTTTGCGAGACAGGGTGCTGCGACAAAAAATTGAGATATCTCCCTGAAAACGTAGGTTTGTGAAACCAGTCAAATTCTAAAGTGTTCTCATTTTTAATAATTGTCAAATCTAAGAAATTAAGTTTATCACCCCCGACCTCCATAGTGAACTGAAGTCTAGGGTGATAAGTATTAAATAACTGTAAAATAATGTCAAGAGAGTAAGAAGGTACCGCCATCGCTATGTCATCTACATATCTAAAATAAAAAGGTATAATGAAAGTAAATTGTCGCAGCACACTGTCTTAGGCAATAGCACGGTGGCATTGGAAAAAGAATCTTATAAACAAAGAATCACCGAGATGTTATCTGACACAACTACTTACATAAATATTAGTAAAGATCCAACTCTAATTCTCACTAGAAAAATAACCCACATAGACAAAAAGATGTCTTGTAGAGATCTAAAAGAGTTCCTGCATATCTTATAAGATGTCTTAAATACTGTCTAAAAGATATATTTTAGATGTCTTTTAGAAGTCTTACGCAACACTTTTATATATCTTTTAGATTTCCTGAAGATATCTTGTAAGACTTCTAAAAGACATCTAAAATATATCTTTTAGACAGTATTTAAGACATCTTATAAGACATGCAGGAACTCTTTTAGATCTCTACAAGACATCTTTTTGTCTATGTGGGAGAGGTTGTTTAGGGTGCTTTCCAGCAAAACACAGTATAACACAGTGCGTCCATTCATGTGAGTGAGACACTCACATGAATGAACATGCACTGTGTTATACTGCATCTTACTGCCAAACACCCTCTACGTTTATTTTCTTACATTTAATAAGAACTCTGAGAATCATAAAATTTAAGTGAGGACTTACTCTCAGAATGACTATATATAGGACATAATTAATTATAAGCATATTATAATACAGGACTATTTCGCAAACAGACTGTTTGGTATGACAAAAACACTATATCTATATATAAGAAAACATCATAATATAATCACTATATATGTAGACTAGTGTACTAGATAATCAGAGAATTAAGCGCGACTGAAGTTACGTATATGCTGATTGGGTCAACCATATTTATGAATCCATCTTATCCAATCAAGCGTCGCTTTTTGCCGCTGCGGCAAGCGTTTCGCTTTCCCCGACACCGCTTTCCGGCCGTATAGGGTATTCTTTAATTATCTATAGGATTGTAACGCGTAAACAAAAATATCCGATTTTCAATATATATCACCGTATAGTGACAATGGCATATCTAATATAGTTTTATCATCACACCAATATCTATTTACGTAAGGAATTTGCTTTAAATTTGAAAAATAAGTTTCCTTATGAATATGTAATTTTAATAGGATTCATAGTATCGTTATATAAGATTGCCATAAAGTCGAAGTTAATTTCAGATACAATAAAGTATATATATTAAAAACTTAAATAAGTAACATTGCACGATAAATAAAAAATATGTATTTAAATGTCATAGTCAGTATAATTACTGACGTTTCTTTAAATAATAGCGCATTTTGTCGCCTGCGTGTTGCAACCAATTCTTTATATGTTTTTGAATTTCTGCAACAGTGCCATCACGGTGCTCCTTATTTTTGTTCATGACAACTCCTATAAAAAGATTAAGTATTAATATGAAATTCGTAAAAATACTTAGAAAAAATCAGATTCAACGTATAAACAAAAAACAATATTTAAAAGGTCTTTCAAAGAATTGAAATTTCTCATATATATTGCAAATATCAATAACTACACATTTTATATATTCATAAAAATTAAGGATCTAAACAATAATAACTTTCTCGGACAATTAAACACATTAAAATATTCTTATTAGAAGTATGAACATAATTGTTCATCTTTTTGCAGCAGTAAATTGTTTTCAATATGTAATTTCAAAGATGTACGCATAATTATACCCTTCAGAATATTCATGTTAGCATATCTGTTTTTATAATAAAAATTTACAATAATTACTCACCAATAACAGTATTCATAAAAGGAGAATCTTTGACAGCAATCGATCCTTTGGCACCAGTCCAAGACACCTTATGTCCTAATTCATATGTCATTGTATATGACAAAATGTTGGAGACCATTTTTTGGTACGTATCACCACCTTGTTGCATAATAGCTTGTTTCTGTAAAAAAATATTCAAATAGTATTATTTGAATATGAAATAAGTAAATACGTTTTTGATTTCAAAAAACTATTTTAGAGCCTAAAGAATTATATACGTAATAAAAAACCTCGATTTGTATATATAAATTTTGTTTCTTTAAATCCTTCCAATTTGTAATATTGACATAAACTCATTCGACTCATAAATTTGTAGCAGTAAATGAAATATTTTAATAAAGAAATGAAATAAAATATGAAGGGTACAAGAAGGATATAGTTTATCGGTTTCGTTCGTTTCAAGTAGGTAACTGCTGTACATACTGTTACAGTGTGTGTGTGTGCGTGCGTGCGTGCGTGCGTTTATGAAAAGTGACAACGCAACAAACAAATTATAATACAAGTGATTCAACATTAGACAGTCTTAGGATTTTTCGTAGTATTGCATTAATTTGTATTATATACACAAACTTAATTAAGTAAGTAATTTATATATTACTATATATATATACTATATATATATATATATATATATATATATGTATAATCTAGATAACTAAATATTGCCCTTTTAATCAGAAGGATTTTTTTTTCAATTGAAGATGTAATAAACAAATAAGGATGTAACGAACATTTAATTAATATTTATTTACATTAGATTTAAAACAAAAGTGCAAAAAAAATAATATAAGATTTAATACTTACAAAGCCTTTACGAATTGTTTCATTGTTCCTTAATCTATTATTAAATTCGAAATATTCCTCCGTGGTTGACAATGGGAAATCGGGCAACAATGTTAAGTCATTATTCACAGCGATTTCATTATTTGCAGTATTTGGGCGTATCTCTTTCAAAATTGCGACTATTTCCTTCATTTTTGACGTGTTCTTATTGAATTGTTGTTTGCTTTCAGTTTTAAATTCACGAAATTCTTTACTTAACTTGTCCACTTTATCCCACAACATATCTACAACAGAACAAACCATTAAAATTTAAATATAATTTATATTTAAAGTTTACTGTAAATTGAAATGTAATAATAATTTTGATAAGAAGAATATAAACTTACTCAAAGTCACATTTTTTTCAATTTTGGACAGTGGTGCTCGTGTACAATTTTCGAAACTTTCGACACACGAAGTTCCAGCTGAATCAATTGAACCATGAAAAAAATTATATACGAAGTTTAGTTAAATACTGTTGTATTCTATACTAACTTAACACTACTAAAAAGTATACCGATAGAAGAATTTTGCGATTTTCTTTATCTTTGTCAGTAATTATTGGACTTTGATTTTTGCAAAGAATAGTATCTTCGCTGCTGGAATCAATTTCTTCATCCTCAACGTCAGTTTCATTTTCTTCAAAAACCTCCATAGAAAATGGATGTCCCTTCAAAACTGGAACAACATTGCTACGTATGCAGCTTCGTTTTTCGTGGAGTCCGTAGATATAGTTGTATTGTTCTTGTGAATGGTTAAAAAAAATCAAAAGTTTATTATTACAAGTAGAATAACATTAAAATAAAATGTGTGTAATATGATATTAATAATTTGCGACTAATATAACTATAGAACATTTTATAACTACATACAGAACATATATACAGAACATTAACAACATATGTTTACTTTTCTTATATATATATCTTTTTATATATTAGTATTGTATTCGCTAATATTATTACTCACTTGCTTCATTGTGTGCGGTTGTGAGTTTGCTAAAGAATGAAATTCAGTCCCAACGGCTGCAGATTTTCTTTCATTTCTTTCACATAATTTATACGTATTTGGAGGATGAGAAATTGTTTGAGATCGTTTGGGAGCACTTTCTGTATAATAAGCATGACATTAATGAGGTAATAAAAAATTTACAACATGTAAATCTATTTATGTGCACCTAAATTATGTATGTACATAATTTAGGTGCACAAAAATTTAACATTTTTTCAATTGTTCTCATCAAGTTGTCAAATATTTTTGTTAATATTTTATTATCTCTTTATTATATTTTGTAATATGCTTGATTCATAATACATGAAATTAAAAACGTACTGTTATTTGCCTCGTTTTCGTCGACGTCGTCATAAAAAACGCTTTTTTGTAATTAGACGTTTCAATGGTAAAATTGGCGTTGTTTGTTCCGATAGCGCACTGAACTGTGTTTCATCGGAACTCGATATATCGATGCACGTTTTTTCTGCGTTGCGAGCCATTTCGTAATTACAGTAGGGTCCCAATATTTTTTGATATTGATAAATGTTCCAATCATCTTCAGGGGAAATTTTCTTTTTTATTGCATTCGTGGCGTTGATTCCTGTAGACGGATACGCAAAAGTTTTATCTGAGAAGGTCACCCAAAGGTCTGGAACGACTGAACAGTATTTGTCCCAAGTTATTACGTAATACATCTGAAATAATGAACCAATTTCTAAATATTTAAAAAGAAAAAAAGAAATTGTAATTTGGGTGAATGAGAAAAATAAAACGGATTTTATAGAAGTGTTTTTGAAATATTTTATAAATATTTTATTAATATTATACAAAATAAAGCATTGGCTCTATGAGTGTTAAATACAAATATAAATAAAAGGCCTATTAGAACCGAGCGTTTAATTTCTTAGCATATAAGCAAAATCCATCCGCGCGCACGGCTCTAATAGGCTTTGTATTTATATTTGTATTTTATTGTATTAATATTTTTGGTTGGAACATTTTTTCATCTTTCAAAACATACATTTTGATATTTACATTTGCACAAATACGATTATGTTTATTATTCCAATGTATATTCCAATACCTGTAAGAGTATATGTTGTTTAACGAAATAAATAAATAGTAATAATAATAATAATGTACAACAAATTGAATAACACTGAAGTATTTTCTAATATTCAATTGTTAGCTGTTTAGATATTACTTTAATCATAACAACAATAACAACAATGATAATAATAAGTTAAAATGTTAAATATTCCTCTAAATAGCATATGTTACGTAGAATGATTATGAAAGCGATAATACTGACCTTAATTGTCAGTGTGTAGAACAGGAATAAAACAATATTTATTTTTATAAGGAAGTCGCATTGCTTTAGCACTTATAATGCTTACTGGGCATATTTCAAGTTTCTGACCATTTATCACCGACATGGATTCCTAAATGGCGTGAATCGCATGGATTATAAAGGAAGACTGACGGTATTCTGCAGTTCTCTTCTAATTACAATTGATTCTCCATCTTTCTTGCCAATATGTTCGATCATGACGATACGCTTATCCTTTGTATAACAAAAACTATCAGCTTGTTTTGTGCAAGACAGTGTGAAGTTGTTAAATTGCACTTCCTTATGTGACTTCGTACATCCAAACAGCAATTCTTCGTTCTTGGGTTTTTTAAGAATCGGATATTGTTGATGTTCACATTTAGTACTAGTTGTACTTAATGATTTTTCTATTAAACGCCTTTGCAGTTGTTCTAAGGGTTGAGCGCTTTTTCTGAGTATTCGTTTGAGGTGCTGTAAAAAATTTTCGAATGGAAAAGCACTGTACATATCCAAACATCCATGAATCTTCGCATCTTCGGATAAATGAATTAAATTATGCACATTGTAGGTAACATATTCCTCACCATACAATATTTTAAATGTTTGTACAAAATGTACTAATAACTCCTTTGCGTATTCATTATTATATTTACAATCAGCGGCATTGCACAGAATAGAAATCGCACAATGTAGAACGTAAAAATGTCTTAAATAATCCTTTGGTAAATACGACCACACAACAGCCAAGCTGGTGTAAAGCAGAAACAATCTAAACTCCGTCGCTTTCCATCGATCTAGTTCATCTAACCCTCTCGGTTTTCTGGCAAATTCTCTGGGTATGTGTGGTATTAACGATTTCAAATGTGCTGATAGTCGATTAATTTCAGAAGAACGCAATTTGACACCCTTTATTCCTTTTATCCAAAATTTTAGAAGTCTTTTCATGATACCGAGACAAATTAAGTGCATATAGTCCAAGGGAAACTGCGTTACCATTTTAAATGCAGCTGTTTCGAAAGGAGAATCATCTAGATGATGATCTTCATTGTTTCGTAACAAAAACGTTTCATCCGAGCGTAATGGAGCGCTTTCATTAAGAAATACCATTCGGTGCTGTCTCCACTCACCTTCTTCTTCACATTTATCACATCCATAGAACCCTGTGTGGCTTTTAATACATTTTAGGAATGCTTTTGCCGGAGCATCGCATATTACGCAATTCACAAAAACACTGTATTTTTGTCCAAGATATGTAAATCCTTCGTTTTAATTTTATTATATTCTTCAATAAGTTTATTAATGATTTCGTCTGGCTTTAATGGTTTCATGTATCCATGAAATGCTCCAATAAAGAATGGTTCTTCTCTTCGATTGTCATCAATAATTTGTCCTAGAATGGGCCACAGTTGGCTCTTGGAGCTTTTTGCCAATGGCAGTCCGTCAATGCCTAAATTTATCACAATTGAATTTTGATAGGTTTATTGGCAGGTCTGGTGCGTTTTAAATGATCTTCCAATGCTTTCTGTAAACCATGGTAATAGAAAAATCCACTATCAGTAAGAGTTGTTGATTTTACAGTTGGCGTTTGCAATAATGTTCGTGCATCACTAGGAAGATTTTCATGCCCATTACACCTGAGACCTTTCAGCAATTTCGTTAAAGCAAAATGTGTAATATTATTTTCAAGTGCCCATGTTCGTATAAATTGGAGTAATGGAATTTCTTTGCGTGGATTAACATTAAAATCTTGATCCCATTGACCATTGTCGTTATCATTCCATTCTGATGCCACATCAGATTCTTCAAAATTTGAATGAAAGTCATTATTCATTTCTTCACAATCTTCAGGAATAATATTTACATTAATGTCATTAGTATTATCGGTGTTGTCGTCGTTAACCTGAGGAATATCAATATTTTCAGCGGCTCTATCTTCGCCAATATCTAGTATTTCTTGACGTCGACGCCATTGTTGAGTTCGACAAAGGTGTTCGTATCTTTTCCTCTTCGGCATAATAACGATATTCGTCAACTTTTGTAGGCCGTTTAGGAAAAAAAAGTATACTGGAAAACATTTGTAAAAATCAGAACTTCAACGATTAAACTTATATCTATATCACTCATGCATAATTAATAATGTTAATCTCCATGCCAGAGAATATAGATCTTGTGTGTAGAAAAAAATATGAGCTCATTGCAGATTTGTAAATGCGTACCACAGATTAACAGTAAAGTAATTTCATCTAGGTGAAATATTGATATTAAGGTAATAGTCTAAGATCCGGTATTAGAAATTTCTACCCTCATCTGTTATTTATGAATGATAACAAATATATGCTAGATAACATATACATTGATACATCGCAAATAGGTTGCCTAGCTAAATCGGGTCCAGATAATGTGAAATAATTAAATGTTTAATTAAATTTATTCGATCAACTTCCTCGATTTGTTATTTATAAAAATTGTGCATTAGTTGAGAGAATATACCCGAAGGAATTGGAAAAATAAAGGTTGCCTACTTTCCCCTCTGCGGAACTGTGGAGTTGCCAGGTATAAACAGGTGAGTAAGCGTTATTAATATACCCTCATCAGTTATTTAATCAAATTTTATATCAAATGAAAGCTTATTTAATTCACAATCCAACCGTATTAGGTTGCTTTATCAAAAAGTTGATTGCATCCATGGTTGCCTAGATTTTAGATGTAAAGTTTTCAGCGCGAGCGTTGAGATGACAGAGAAGCGTTGCGCGCGCAACTCTATGCGACAGAAAAAGATGAAGCGAGTTCTTTTTAAAGAAGATTTTTCCGATAGCGTAAGCGCGTTCCATTGATCAAATACTAACGATATAAAATTTTTTTCACTCACATTTATTTATCAGCGATTATACATTATTATAAAATAATAAGTTTTTATGTTTAAAATGTACATCTTTCAAAAGGATATTTTTCCGATCGTGTAAGTGCGGATTAAATACTAGTAAAAGTCAGATAGAATACCACATAATGATATCAACATTTTATTGTTCATACATAAATTTATTAATAGCAAAACATCTCAGTAAAAAATTTTTATGTAAAAAACTTATTCTGATTCTGACTCGTCAGAAATGCCTCCGTCAAAATCTAATTCCAATTCTTCATCGTTTTCTTGTTCCTTTGATTCTCTGAGTATATCCTCGGCTTGTAAGGGTGTTGGGTCCCCTACGAACCATGTAGGCTTCAAATAGCCATCCGAAAACCAACCACAATCTTCAGGATTTAGTTTGACGCAGCATGCATCTATTGCATGAAGCCACATTGAATTTACATAGATTGTGCGTAAAATTTTCTGTTTGAGGGAGATCCAGCATGGTGGAATCAGATTGGAGTCGATGCCTTTAATCTTCTTATAAATTGCTCTTTGTTATTGCTTGTTGCATATGTTTTTTGGAACAGCTGATATCTAGCGTCATTAATGTTATCACAATGCTTGATCCCATACAGAAGGGCAGTAAACTCCTGAACACGTTGAATTTTTTCTTCTACGAGTACATCTACTGGGTCCGTCAATGATGCGAATATTTCCTGAAAATCCGTTCGTTTTGAAAATATTTAAAAGGCTTGAGTTTTCCTTTGTTATAAAATGCAGCTGTATAATCACAGCCCGTAAATGCGTGGAAAGCTGGCAGACCCAAGCATAAAGTAGGACCCAACTTCATTGCAAGCTCAGTACAGTTAATACAATCAAGATCTTTCTTATTGCTTTTCTTTGATGATGAACTCGCCAACCAAATTTGAGTTTGTGAATTTTCTGGATTGTGGCCAGTAAAATTACCAAGACATCGGTATCATTTGCTTTGACCAATATTTTCGAATTAGGTGGTGCTTTTGACAGATGAAACATTATCCGAGTATTTGCCTCTTCATGTTGACATAAATAATCTTCTTCTTGACGTTTCACGACGTGATTTTCAGAATCAGAATAAGTTTTTTACATAAAAATTTTTTACTGAGATGTTTTGCTATTAATAAATTTATGTATGAACAAAAAAAATGTTGATATCATTATGTGGTATTCTATCTGACTTTTACTAGTATTTAATCCGCACTTACATGATCGGAAAAATATCCTTTTAAAAGATGTACATTTTAAACATAAAAACTTATTATTTTATAATAATGTATAATCGCTGATAAATAAATGTGAGTGAAAAAAATTTTATATCGTTAGTATTTGATCAATGGAACGCGCTTACGCTATCGGAAAAATCTTCTTTAAAAAGAACTCGCTTCATCTTTTTCTGTCGCATAGAGTTGCGCGCGCAACGCTTCTCTGTCATCTCAACGCTCGCGCTGAAAACTTTACATCTAAATCTAGGCAACCATGGATGCAATCAACTTTTTGATAAAGCAACCTAATACGGTTGGATTGTGAATTAAATAAGCTTTCATTTGATATAAAATTTGATTAAATAACTGATGAGGGTATATTAATAACGCTTACTCACCTGTTTATACCTGGCAACTCCACAGTTCCGCAGAGGGGAAAGTAGGCAACCTTTATTTTTCCAATTCCTTCGGGTATATTCTCTCAACTAATGCACAATTTTTATAAATAACAAATCGAGGAAGTTGATCGAATAAATTTAATTAAACATTTAATTATTTCACATTATCTGGACCCGATTTAGCTAGGCAACCTATTTGCGATGTATCAATGTATATGTTATCTAGCATATATTTGTTATCATTCATAAATAACAGATGAGGGTAGAAATTTCTAATACCGGATCTCGGACTAAGATGAATTACTCGCAACTCAGTCCTGAAAACGCGGTAATGTACTCGTGCTTGGAGTTGTGAAAATATAAAGTAATTCAACATATCAATTATTGTTAATAGAGGAGATCAAATCAGTAAAGCAAGATAAAAACATTCATATTAATAAATAAAAATGCATTCAACGGTAGCAAAAAATGAAAACAGTAGAATGCAAACAATTCATTAAACACATAATCACATCACACATAATACCATAAATATAACATATGTATAATAACATGCATAACGTACATATAATACCATAAACATAACATTTATTATATGAATCCTATATCTAAAAATTCACAATTAAAACTATATGTGTGTGCATGTTTACTTTTATAAATTTTATAAACATGAAAAAAAGTAACCTTTGAAAATGTATAAATGTATTTTTTATTAATTTTTTATCCCGTAGAAGATTTTGAATTATATGTATTATACTTGACAAAATTTGTAATTATCTGTAAATATTTAGCAAAGAAAACTTACGAGGGCCTGCAACGAGACGCTCTTTAGTTTTTACTAATAAAAGTTACTTTGTTGCAATGAGAAAAAAGAATATTTACATTTACTACAATTTTATTGTAATTATACGTTATAATAATAATGAAAGATACATACGAGGTCAGAATGTCCTTTAAAATCAGTATAAGAAAATTATTGTGACTACTCCCAACCAGCACGCAGTATGTCTAAACAATACCCACAGGATACTTTGAGGCCGTTTTGGGACGATAGATCTTCTGGATGTTCTCTGGGCATATATATTAAACATACATATTATCTGAGCTGTTATATCAAAATTATTGTACATTATGCGAATGTTAAAATTAATTTTTACAACATGCGGATGCTAAGAAAATTAAATTTAAATTTAAGTGCACAAAGCACAATATTTTCTTGGTATTTCACCATTAATTAAGTATTAAAATTAATTGATCTCATTTTTAGATACATTCCCCATAATAAAACCCCTCTGTATCCCTCTAAAGATATAGGCAAGAAAAAATCGAGGCGAGTCTAAGTCGGGAATTTTGTTTAACATATATATCCCATATGAAAAGTGAAAATATCAAAAATGTATAATGTTTCGGGAGGTTATAACGTCGTTTGTCGAGGTTATAAAGTATCACACAACAATTTTATTCTCTATAATGCCTAATATTCCCTAATAAGTCAGATTCGTTATATTCTTATTCGGTAATTATTCAGTATATCTGCTCATCACCTCCGATTTTGATCAATAAATCAATCAATCTTTTATTTCTATATGAAGAAGCTTTGTTTATATTTACTGACCTTTGAAGATTCGTTGCTCTCCAATTAAGAAGTACTTCGATCTTCTTAATTAGCACTCATACGGCCAAAGAAACACTTTATGTATATAATGCGTCATGCACTGCAATGGACACGCTCACTCGAAACCAGATTCATCACCTTTTGCCACGTTGTATTATCGATGCGGCATCGATTTCAACATGGCGACAGAGCAGGATAATACGTTTCATTCTCCTCCGTCAAACGCAGAGATGTGATTGGCTGGCAGAATACACGTATACGCGGCCAGTATAGCAATTTCAAACGTCTTTAAAAATATATTGTAGATATCTTATAGACATCTTTTAGAAATGCCTGGAAGAGACGTCTTGTACGGGATGCCTTTTAGACATCTTTTACAGACATCTTATATTGAGATATTTTTCAGATGTCTCTTAGATGTCTCTTTCTAGCCCAGTCAAATTAAGATTTTTGGATGAAAAAATTGCCGGCAAGCTGGAAATTGGTATACAGGTTCATTTTGGTGTTCTTTTAAACATACTAGAAGTCCCCATACATAGAGCGTGAGCCGGCTGCGCCATCTTGAAAAAAAGAGTACAAAAATGGGTTTTTTGCGAATAACTCGGAAATTATTAGTTTCACGGGAAAGAACATTCAGAGCGAAAATGTAGCTGATAAAATTCTTCGCAATTTGGTTTTTTGTAGAACTTCGTACGACCATTAGTTCCCGAGATAGATTTTTTTGAAGCATCGGGCAAATGAGGGCGTCGAAAGTGGCCGCAACAAATTTCTGTTTCATATGCAGAGGCGAGCACACAGTGCAAGTAAGGGATGCATATTTATTGTTGATATACTAATAATTAAACCAATAAAAACAAAAAACTGCGTACATAATCTAAAATAAAATTTG
Organism: Temnothorax rugatulus; assembly: GCA_035220575.1. Classification (NCBI taxonomy): domain Eukaryota; kingdom Metazoa; phylum Arthropoda; class Insecta; order Hymenoptera; family Formicidae; genus Temnothorax; species Temnothorax rugatulus. The sequence goes on along the minus strand of JASTWL010000451.1, from coordinate 53,878 downwards.
TTGCGGCCACTTTCGACGCCCTATATCGCGAATACTACCCGTCTTAAAAATTTAACCCAAAGACCAACGGGAAGCTTACATCATGTATAATGAGATTTGAAACTTATGCCGACCGCAAAAATTTCCAAATAAATTTTTTCGACAATATTTAAATCATTTAAAAATTACGGTAAACTGAGGAAAAAAGAGCAACATTATTTCAGCATCTGTTGTTGGTATAATTGTTGGTCACATATTAATGCCGAATATATTGTTTTTCAGGAAATTTTATAAGCTTCAAAAACGCTCGAAGAAACAGCTCTTTCCTCATTTGCCCGATCCTTCAAAAAAATCTATCTCAAGAACTAATGGTCGTACGAAGTTCTACAAAAAACCAAATTGCGAGGAATTTTATCAGCTACATTTTCGCTCTGAATGTTCTTTCCCGTGAAACTAATAATTTCCGAGTTATTCGCAAAAAACCCATTTTTGTACTCTTTTTTTCAAGATGGCGCAGCCGGCTCACGCTCTATGTATGGGGACTTTTAATATGTTTAAAAGAACACTAAAATGAACCTGTATACCAATTTCCAGCTTGCCGGCAATTTTTTCATTCAAACGCCCAAAAATAATCTAATTTGACTGGGCTATTCAAAATGTTTTTTTCGAGATATCTTTTAAGATGTCTTTTAGACATTAATGCAACGAAATGTTAACTGCCCAGGTAGCAAGCACATGTCATTTTGACGTCAAATACTAGTCATGTTTGTACAAATGACGTCAAATGACCAAAAAGCGACTATGTCTTTAAAAATGACATTATTCTGACGTCATTCCATAACGTCATTATGACGTCTATTTTTAGTCATTTTTGGTCTATGACATCGGCGACTAATAATGGACGTTTATAAGACGTCATTTTTTAGACCATCTAAAGACGTCATTTTAAAGACGTCTTAAAGTCGTCCAAATAAGGTCTTTTTGTAATATAACTATTTTTACTTCTTAATATTGTATAATAAAGTAATAATAAAATAAAAACCACAAAATTAACTACAATATGTTTGTTTCGCAACTTTATGATTGAAGTGGCGAATTTATGGTATAAGTGGATGTAGTTGCGTGTGATTATAGTTTTATAATAACTATTTCATGCAGTGTTATAACTATCAAGAAGATTATCATTACAAGATTTTTGAACACGTTAAAGATGTACCTGTTATAGACAAGTACAGTTAATAAGGAAGCATCAGGGTGAGAAGATCGTCACTGTCCACTGGATCATCGAAGTCAAGCGACACGGGCACGGTACGGTACTAGGATGGGTGACCGCCTTGAGAGCATGTAACGAAACAGTTAAAGAAGCCTTTTTTTTTTTTTTTTTTTTTTAGATAAAGAAAAAGAACATTTTTAAATAAACGTTTATTAAGTAGACATTTTAACATTATAATTTCATAAAAAACATTTCTAGAAACCGGTATGTCGTACAATGGACCTATTTTTGCCGTCAATAAGACGTCAGAAAATGACGTCAATTGTCTGTGACATTAGACCGTCATTTTAACGTCATTATGCCGTCAGTTAGTGACGTCAGGAATGGTCAGTAACTGACCAAAATTTGACGTCAAAATGACTTGTGTTTGCTACCTGGGTATTGACACGTTAGCATGTACGAACTTAATTATTCCTACCACGATTTATATATGTATTATATGTACATATAAATATATGATATGAATGATATACTTGATGCCTTTGTAAATAAATCTTTTGATATCTTACGCTTTATATTTGTAAATCGTGATGGGCACTCAAGTTTTCAAACAAAAATGATTAAAATTTTGCGAGTCGAGATGAGTTTGTAGGATTAGTAAATATATTCCATTGTGACGTGCATCTTCAATTAGTTGAGGTGAGAAGCAGTGTCATTGCTTCTCACCTCAACTAATTGAAGATGCACGTCGCATGTAGCATGCTTAAGGGGATCCTGGATACCGACAATTACAGTCAAAGCTCGTTCTTTGAAACGGCTTTATAGATCGCAAAATCCTTTTACAGGGGTAAAGTATAGGTACTAATGAAGAGTGGGAATGTAAAATAATTAGTAATAATTGAAAAAAATGTAAAAATGCATAACCTTATTTTCTAATATAAACAGTTGTACAAGTAATATGTACGAAATGAAATGTTCCCACTCTTCAGAAGACGTGCACAAACAATAACGTACCTTTGAAATTGATATTGAAAGCCTGGAATAAAAATGAGAGCTTCGAAGAAATTATAACCTATAACCATGTCTATCCTTGTCTATTATCATTGTCTGTACAAGGACAGATATAGAATTCGGTCGGTAAATACTGCCACTATAGGATCCCCTTAATGTGAAAACCAGCTGAAGCACATATTATATAGATCAAGTTGATTCTCAGGTGAAATCACGACTGTGAAATACGGACCTCAGGTTCGACAGATTTGTCGTCAATTTGCAGACAAATCTGCTGAATATTTCGCGCCAATCTGCCGTCGCTTCTGCAGACAGATCTGCTGGGTATTTGGCGCCAATCTGCCGTCGCTTCTGCAGACAGATCTGCTGGGTATTTGGCACCAATCTGCCGTCATTTCTGCAGAGCTCCGGTAACTTAGCCGGTCAACTTCGACTTTATTAATTTTTTTTTTTTAATCGTTTGTTGGTCGTTTGTTGGTGATTGTTGGCCTAATTACAACGTTTGTTGGTTCTTAATTTTTTTGTAAATTAAAAAAGAAAAATTAACGTTAAGTTAGCCGGAAAAATCTCATTTTTAATTAAAAAACGGCCTAATCGATGCGTAATTGTTTGTTGATGATTGTTGGTTTAATTTTAGCGTTTGTTGGTTTATTATTAGTCTTAAAAACGAAAAATTATCTCAGTAATCGACACTGAACATGCTCTGCGGCCACATGCGCATGCTCAGTGGCCGCACGCGCATGCAAAAGTGCGCGAATTTGAAACGTATGTATACTTATACTAGGTGCGCAACTAAGTTTCCGGGTTTTTTAAATCAATAAAAAATGGAAAATTTCAAGAGAAATACAAAAAATGGTTTATTCAAAGTATCGTTCCTCGCTAGCTATACATTTTCGCCATCTCTCTGGCAATACATGAATACCGCGACAATAAAACGACGCGTCTTTGGACCGAAACCATTCATCCAACCAATTTTGCACTTCTTCGAAATTGGTCAAGTGTAGCCCAGCCAAGCCATGCGCCATCGACCGGAACAAGTGATAATCGGAAGGCGCCAGGTCTGGCGAATACGGCGGGTGCGGTAGCAGATCCCATTTCAGCGTTTTGATGGTGTCCTGGACGATGGAACTGCGATGGCACGGAGCGTTGTCGTGCTGCAATATCACTCGTTCGTGTCTCGTGTCCCATTCTGGCCGTTTTTCGAGCAATGCTTGGTTTAAATTGATCAGTTGTTGTCGGTAGCGATGCCCATTGACAGTTTCGCCCGGTTTCAGCAGCTCATAGTACACGATTCCTTTCTGGTCCCACCAAACGCAGAGCATTGTCTTCTTTCCAAAACGATTTGGCCGTGCCGTCGATGTTGATTCTTCACCAGGTGAAAGCCACGATTTTTTGCGTCTGGGATTCTCTAAATATATCCACTTCTCATCGCCAGTAACAATTCGATGAAGAAAACTCTTTCTTTCATCCCGCAAAAGCAAAATTTCGGAAGTGGCTCTTCGATTTTCCATCTGTCTCTCAGTCAACTCATGCGGCACCCATTTTCCTTCCTTTTGAATTTTTCCCATGGCATGTAAACGTTTGGAAATACCTTGGCGAGTCATGTTTAATGCCTCCGCAAGTTGATCTTGTGTTTGCGTATCATCTTCATCCAATAACGCTTGCAGATCGGCGTCCTCAATTGTTTTTGGTCTTCCGGAGCGCTCCTTGTCCTCAGTGTCGAAATCGCCACTTCTGAAGCGTTTAAACCAATCTTCACAGGTAGTTTTCGATGATGCATGTTCGCCGTAGGCCTCCTCAAGCAAACGACGTGCTTCAGCTGCATTTTTTTTCAAGTTAAAGCAGAAAAGCAAAGCTTCCCGCAAATGCTGTTTATTTAACACAAAATTCGACATCTCCGTTGTTAGAAAAAATATTTTTGCGTTGCGATATGTGTTGGTATAACGACTGGTTATTGTTAACAGATGTCCAAGCTATAACTTCAGACAACTTCAGACATGTAAGTCGAGTACATGTGTTATTGGTGCCATCTATGTGTGAAACCCGGAAACTTAGTTGCGCACCTAGTATAATGCATATCACTTATTGTTAGCTTTCAATGATGAATATATCTTATATAATATATCAAAGTACATACGTGGGCGGGAGGGCTTTGGGTAAATATCCCGTTTAGGGGACCCACTTCCGATGACCTTGAATTTGACATATATTGTCAAGGACACCCTCCCGAGTAACATGCAAGTGATTTTAGTCGGGCTTTAAACAGTTAAATACTACCTACATAGATTAGATGACGCGCTTTAACAGTATTTAACTGTTTAAAGCGCGTCACTAATCTACATAGGTTAGATGACGCGCTTTAAAAGTATTTAACTGTTTAAAGCGCGTCACTAATCTACAAAAACGGGGGGTGGGGGTGAACCTAGGTTCGCGTGGAAAGTGTATGCGTGAACTATTTCGACATATTTATTAGTCATTTATACCTTTTAAAACTCAAAATAGCTGCTATATTTTCCAAACTTTTTTTGTTTATAACTTTTTAATAAAAAGCGACCCCCGACTAAAATCACTTGCATGTTACTCGGGAGGGTGTCCTTGACAATATATGTCAAATTCAAGGTCATCGGAAGTGGGTCCCCCTAAACGGGATATTTACCCAAAGCCCTCCCGCCCACGTATGTACTTTGATATATTATATAAGATATATTCATCATTGAAAGCTAACAATAAGTGATATGCATTATATAAGTATACATACGTTTCAAATTCGCGCACTTCTGCATGCGCGTGCGGCCACTGAGCATGCGCATGTGGCCGCAGAGCATGTTCAGTGTCGATTACCGAGATAATTTTTTGTTTTTAAGACTAATAATAAACCAACAAACGCTAAAATTAGACCAACAATCATCAGCAAACGATTACGCATCGATTAGGCCGTTTTTTAATTAAAAATGAGATTTTTTCCGGCTAACTTAACGTTAATTTTTCTTTTTTAATTTACAAAAAAATTAAGAACCAACAAACGTTGTAATTAGACCAACAATCACCAACAAACGACCAACAAACGATTAAAAAAAAAAAATTAATAAAGTCGAAGTTGACCGGCTAAGTTTATAGAGCCTTTCTGCAGACAGATCTGCTGAATATTTGGCGCAAATCTGTTGCCGGTGTACGGTTGACAAACCTGCTTTCAGTTTGTTGCGTCAATCTGTCATCGCACTGCTAGTGACAGATCTGCTCTGATGTTGCACTCAATTTGATGTCATGATCTGTTTGCCACTTTTGTTTGCAATTTGGGCGCACTCGAGGACACAGTAGGTCCTGGATTTGGCAGTCTGATTTGGCAGGAATTTGTTGTCCAGTTGTCGACAATTTGCAAGCAAATGGTTAGCTGGGCTCTTAATCTTGTAGAGTTTTTCAGGGAATATGGGAATGTACCAAACAATGAATAATTCGTAACTCGGATGTATATCGATGAAAGACAGAAATAATACTTTTATTATTTAACGAAACAAAAATACGTGTGTCTCGACCGGAACTCTTTTCGGAAGTAGAGAGCTCCACCCGGCATCCGCCTAGTATCGCGCTCCTCTCGTCACGCAGTCATACTAATGCTTCTCCGTTACTATTGGCGCTCACAGGCGCGGGAGATTCGAGTGTGAAAACTCTCATTCCAACAAATCTAACTTAATCTAACTGGCGTTTTTCAGGGACGTACCCAACCCTTTACAACCCAACATCTTTCCTAGCCCGACCTGACCATTACGGCCCTTTACACTCTTTTTCCTCCCTTCCCTCCTCGCCCTCTAACAAATTTTACACAAATTTTTACCCATCCTCTTAACCTACCTTATCTAACGCGTTTTTCAGGGACGTACCCAACCCTTTACAAAACACACACCTTACCTAACCCGTCCTGACCATTACGGCCCTTTACACTCTTTTCCTCCCTCCTCTCCTCGCCCTCTACCCTGATCTCATCCCCCAATCTTCCCTCTGCTCGCTCCGTCTCCACTCTCTGGCGTCATCCTCTCCTTCTTCGCGTGACAGACCTTCTCCTCGCATCAAATTTTACATTTTTACACAGCCTCTTAAAACATACACCTTCCTAACCCGACCTGATCATTGCGGCCTTATACACCCTACATTACCTCCCTCCCTCCCACGCTTCAAACTCCCCACCCCCTCATTTCCCTCCTTTCCGCCCTGCTTCCGTCCGCCACTTCCTCGCGCGACAGGCTTTCTGCACCTTAGCTGGATTCTCTTCTTTTCAGCCGCCTCTCCTATTGCCTCCTTCACTTCCTATCCAGCTCCTCTCCGCATCCTGCCCTCTCCTTGTCCTGCTCCCATTCCAAATAGACCACCAGACCAGCTTTCTCCAGTGCTACCCCGTTCGTCTTTAACCGCCGCCTCAACGTCCCGCCGTAGTGCCACCCCGCTCGGCATCTGACCCCCGGCGCCGTCTCGGTCCTCCTCCACTCACCCCGCCAAAGCTGCCCTCCTATTCTTCGCCTCCTCTGCGATCGCTCTTTTCCGCTTTATTACCTCTTCTTCTCTCCACTATCCTCCACGTCTTGCTCAAGTTTTGTAAGTATAAAAATATAAAAAGTAAACATATAAAAAGTAAATTGAATTGTCCTAAACTATTAAACAAAAACTATTTCAATTATTCGAGTGTATAGACTGACACGTGCGGATATCTTTCCTTCCATTGATTAACCAATTGATTACCCATTGATTTATATTACAGTGCATGAATATAAACTTCTGCAGTTTAGGACATTGTTTCAAAATAACGGAATATTTATCAGGTATATCAAGTTCCGCGCAAACAAGATATAACTTTTTTAAGTTTTTGCACTGCGCTAGTAATTCCAACCGGTGATCAGTGAGGACTGCATTGGACAAATGAACTTCTTGCAAGTTTTGATAAGAGGAAAGTAATCTAAATAAGCTATCATCATGTGCTGGGTATCCGCGTCTGTAACAAAGATGATGTATTAGTACAGTACTTTAATTGCAAGAGAAAATTCATGTAACTTTTTCAAGATGCTCGCAAAAGAAGCAAACAAATTTCAATAAAGAATACAATAATGTGTCTTTTAAAAGAAAATGTAGCACACACACTTACAGATCAAGGTTCACTTTTTGTAAATTCTTACAGTTAGCGAGAGCATTAATACCCTGAGATGTAAGATTACTTGCGTCCAGTAAATATATTACTTCCAAGTCACGACACGAATTTCCCAACTCTATTAGAACTGCATCGTTTATTAAGTCGCTTTCTGCCGATAACTGACGCATCCGTTGATTATTTTGCAGTATTTTGCAAAAACGTTCGGTTCTTATATCATAAATTCCAGTCATAAAAAGGTCTAAATGTTCCAAATTATTTAGCCCCTCGAGATACGAAAATCCTTCGTCGTCTATGTTAGAACGATATAGAAAACTTAGATCCAATTCTAAAAAAAATTTGTATTACAAATGTTACACAATTTACCAATAATCTTGACAATTATATACATATACTATATGCATATACCTTTCAAATTTTTGCATGTCTCTGAAGTTTTAAGTAGGATAGGATTTAAGTCGATGCCGCGAATTAACGACAAGTCACTTAATCTTAAATGCGTTAAATGCCTGCCGCAATTATCAAGAAAGTTTACGAAATCATTAACATCAAACTTACATCCTGTAAGATCTAATTGTTGCAAATATTCACACCTAGGTGTAAAATAACAAAATATATCGCACATATTTTTTTCAGATCTAATATATCGCATGTTCAAACGTGTATAGAGTAGAGAATCCCGTGTTAAAGTATCAAAGCGCCTATTATTTACTTCATTCATGCGGCATAAAGTTACCACATCTAAGTATTTAAATATTTTTAGTAGTATTTCATTCTGTAAAGATAAAATATAATTAATATAGTACAAAATATATTGTGATGAGAAATAGACTTCTTAGAATTAGAATACTTTACAGGAAGCGCAGATAAACTGCAATGTGATAGCTCCTTGGATTCATCCAATGAGAGTTTTATTCTCTTGGCACAATTCGAATTACTTTTCAATAAAATACGACGCGGATATCTCTGATCAAGAGGTTGCTCATAACCAGGGATTACTTCCTGAGATACCTTTTTGTGCTTCAAATTATTCTTATAAGAAACCCTTCTTATGTCGCTGCAAATATTAACAAATTAACATTTATTATTAAAAAATAAAAAAAAAATATTGAATATTATACTTAACATCAACGATTATAATACCTTTTACAAATAGTGCAATATTCAGAAAAATTCTGTTGCAGATGAATTATATCAAAGTGTGCACTTTTCAAATCTGCTGTTAAATTATGAACATCCTCATGGTATGGAAAGTATATGTAGTTAATTTTTTTTAACAGATTAGTTAAACTCTCGTTAGGATTTCTAGATAGGATCAATTCTGATGTACCGATGAGCATCACAGCATCTAGCTTTGTGTAAGAGACCTGCGAACTGCCCTTAAATACTAGTTTGAGCATTTTGGTTTTGAAATTACACTGATGCGACAACGGTGGAGAAAATAATCTTGATTTCGGGGGTACAATCTGAGACGATTCATCCCACAACTGAATCCAGTGATTATTGGAATCTTGAGCCGAAATTTGAATTACGTTTCCAGGATTACATATTTCGTAAATACAGACTCTGATTGGATATACAGCTTCATGAAACTCGATATCTTTAAATAGAAAATATTATTATATTTACTCTCTTCTCAGCAAAAGCGTATCTTCCTTAACAAAATCTTATTTATCGATTTAAATATTACATACCAATATATCTTTTTGTCGCATCATAATATGTGTCGTTTAATATGAGCTCATCAATGGGTCTCATCAAATCTTTGTTTCGCCACGGAGATATTGAAATACCAGTACCAATACCCCTTTATCCTCTATATTAGAAAATCAAAATTGTCAAATAGTAGAAAATCTTGTAACATATAATATATAGCGATTACTTTGTACAGGACTATAACAGAGATAGGTAGTACCAGAAAATACACGTACCTCGGGACAAAAAGGGATTGGTAAATGAAATAGTTGTCCGTAATTTTGAAATTTGGGTGGCCCAATTATGTCAGGGGCAGTATGGAATATGCTAAGACTTTCGTGGTAACAAATGTCCACGGCAACAAATCTTTTCTTCACAAATTGATAGATGAAGTCAACACTATCCTCTTCTCCTACGGATACTCTGCCGACATAGGGATATCGACTACAACTCTCGCAATATGAAGATTTATTGTGGGTTGTCATATTGTCTCTCTAAAAGAAAACAAAAAATATGAAGAATAATAATCTTTTCTTTTTTAGCATATGCTAAAATGCATTATAATATAATATATATTTATAATTATAGCGGTGAAATACCACTACTTTCATCGTTTCCTTACTTACCTCGGTTAGGCGGAGCGCGTGCCTCGGCGGTCACGGTGTTCTAGAGCCAAGCGTGTCAGAGTAGCGTGAGGCCTCGCGGCCGATCGCCGTTAATACTCCCGCGTGATCCGATTCGAGGACACTGCCAGGCGGGAAGTTTGACTGGGGCGGTACATCTGTCAAAGAATAACGCAAAGATTATATGTATAATCTAACAATAAGTTTATCTTGCTTCCATTCGCATTGCTAAGTACAGTCTGCATGTGTGTGTTGAATATCATTATTAAATAATTAATTATTTTAAAGAAAATAACAGTTATTTTTTAATTTGTTAATGCAGAAAAATGTTCTTTTATAAATCTGAAATATCGGGAGCTCTGTGTTCTTCTACTACCACATGGCACACCACCGTGCACGAGCACAAAAGTAATAACAAAAAAATTACACAATTTAGATTGCTCACATTCGCTAGACTTACGCTTAGTTTCTAAATAACTGATGAGGCTGTGGATCAGGAGGAGTGGATTGCAGAGAAATACTCGTACTTGTACAATATACCTCGCGTTCCTTTATTGAAAAGTAATACCGTGGATACGTTACAAAAACGACTCGTGTCGGTTACCGTCGTGTAGCGACTCACAGTAGCATGCGCGATCGCGAGACTCGCCGCCTCTCGATGCCGCGCTCGGCAATATTCGGATACGCTCGTGCGCCTACGCTCTAACGCGACGACCTGCCTCAATACTTCCGCCGTCGGAGCGTTTTGCATACAAACCGAGACTAGTGTACAGCTTATTAAACCTATCCCTTGGAAGTGCCTTTGTAAATATGTCAGCTAATTGCACTTCAGTGGATACGAACTTCACTTCTATTTCGCGATTCTCGACCTGTTCCCGAATATAATGATATTTTATATCAATATGTTTGGTTCTCTTATGGAACTCCGGGTTCCTAATAAGTCGTATCGCGCTCTGATTGTCGATACACAAAGTCGTCGGTTTATCTTGCTTAAAACCGATGCCTGAGAGCAGCTTCCGAAGCCACACTGCCTCTTTTGCTGCGGTAGCCGCTGCTATATATTCTGCCTCGGTCGTGCTCAATGACACTAATTTCTGTCGCTGAGACGACCATGTTACTATTCCGCCTGCTATGAGAAACGCGTACCCCGTCGTGGATCTGCGCGTTTCAACGTCGCTCGCAAAATCTGCGTCCGAGTACCCGACTAGATCGATTCCTGACTCGTCTGCGCGAACTCGATACCGATATCTACGGTCTTAACTAAGTACGACAAGATTCGTTTGACCGCCTGCCAGTGACTCTCGTCGTGATTGTTTAGAAATTTGCTTACTGCGTTCACCGAATACGCTATATCAGGACGCGTTACAACTGCGAGAAACAATAACGAACCGACAGTTTCCCGATACGGAACTGACAACTGCCTCTTTTCGTCTTCTCTACCGGATACAAAATAGAATGAGGATCTGCCGGTACAGATACCCCTTTCGCCTGACTCATTCTGAATCGCTCCAGAATCTTTGTCGCGTACGCTGTCTGATGTATAAACATCGATCTCGATTCCCTATCGCGACAAATCTGCATCCCGACGAACGTGCCACAATCTCCGAGAGTGATTTCGAACGTTTCGCTTAACAACTCGATTATCTTTTCGATCACTTCTCTCGACTTCGCGGCTACAATTCCGTCGTCCACGAATAACGCGAGATAGACTTTCTGATTCTTGTACATCCCGACGAAAATACATTTATCCGCGTCTATTTCTGTTAAATTGAACCGTTTTAACACCTCTTTAACCTTGAGGTTCCAGCATCGCGGCGCTTGCTTCAATCCGTAAAGCGATTTTATTAACCGGCACACGACACTTTCTTGATTCTCTTCTTTCTCGTCTGTTCGAAGTCCACTGGGAACCTCCATCCGGATGTCCTCTTCTAGAATACCGTGCAGAAAAGCAGTTTGAACATCAAACTGTACCGTCTCAAGGTCCTCTTGTGTGCTAACTGCGAGCAAAACCCGAAGCGAGTCGTACCTCACAACTGGTGAAAACGTCTCCGAGTAATCTATTCCTTCTCGCTGCTTGAAGCCTCGAGCACACAGACGAGCTTTATATCTTATCACGCTTCCATCTGTGTCTCGTAGGACCTTGAATACCCATCGTGAGTCGATCGTCTTGCCGCCAGGAGTCCTCGGAACAATCTCCCACGTCTTATTCTTCTCGTGTGCCTGGAGTTCTTCTTCGATTGCTTCCGCCCATTGAACTGCTTCCGGACTCGACATCGCTTCTTGTATGTCGTTGGAGTGCTGTATTCAACACACAGCGCATATCTCGATGGCGTTTGAATCGTATTTCTATCTCGCAGCACTCTCGGCGTGACCGGTTTTCGCTCCGCTTGACTTCGGCCGACCTTCTCGGCGTCTCCTCTTCGATTTCTTTCCGCTCTCGCATTCTCGGCAGCCACTTCGTCAGTTTCACTGTCAACAGTGGCGCCGTCACGAACTTCCTCGTCTGGATCCTTGGCTTCTTCTTCTTTTTCGCTCTCGTCGCTCCCCGGTAACTTGAATTCGGCTTCAGACCCGGAAACTCTCAATGCCTCCTCGTTTCCTTCTTCGTCGAAAACAACATGTCTTGACACAGAGACTACCTTCCTCGACGGATCGTATAGTCTGTAATTCGACGACTCGTTGTCATAACCGACCATAACCAGCTTCTGCGCACGTGCGTCGAACTTAGTCGTTTTCCCTTTTGGTACGTACGCGAACGCACTCGACCCGAAAACTCGTGCATGCCGAAGATCCGGCTTCTTGCCCGTCCATTGCTCGAACGGTGTCCGGCTTCCGCCGTTTCTTGATTCCCCCGTGCGATTTAGCATGTAAACCGCTGTAGCTGTCGCTTCTGCCCACAACTGTGTCGGGAGCTCCTTTGCTTGCAGCATCGTCCTCGCTGCTTCGACAATCGTCCGATTGTCTCTCTCGGCTCTCCCGTTTTGCTCGGGCGTATACGGCGCTGTCGTCTCCAGGATAATTCCTCGAGCCTTAGATACTTGGCCATCTTCTCGTTTCGGTACTCTCTCCCGTTATCCGTACGCAGGGTTCGCATTACGCGACCGAATTTATTTGCTATCAGTCGCTCGAACTCCTGAAAACATTCATACACGTCAGATTTGTGACGAATGAAATAGACATACCGGAATCCAGTTGCCTCGTCCTTGAACAACACGTAGAATCGTGCGCCTCCTAGTGACTCCACCGGTATTGGCCCGCAAACATCGCTGTGGATTACTTCTCCTGGCACTCTAGACTTCTCTCTTGACTCTTTCCTTAACGGCAGTTTGTGAAGCTTACCCATCTGGCACGCTTCGCAGAAGAATTCAGCTGCATTCTTCACGTTGACTCCGTCCACGAGCCCGCGATTCACCAGCTCGACCAGAGCTCTCTTGTGAATGTGTCCAAGCCTCTCGTGCCACAGCTTGAGATCCCTCGCCAACACGTTCACCTCGAGCTCAGCCCTCGGTCTTTCTGAACAGCATCCGGATACAAGCCATTTTCTTGTTTGATTCCAGTAGCAACTGTAGCGCCTCCTCGCAATACGTCCACTCCATCGTCCTTGAAACTGACTTGAAAACCTTTACTTGTGCATACTCCAACCGAGAACAGATTTCGGGTGACTCGCGGTACATACAGAACATTCTCGATAGCTCCGCTCTGCCATTCGCCGCATACCAGTTTTTCTATTCGTACATTACCGACGCCGGCTACCTTGCAGATGCCATCGTCTCCGAGCATGACAGACTCCCCAGTTACCGGTCGTAGATCCTCGATCCAGTCACGCCTGAATGTCACATGCTCCGACGCACCACTGTCGGTGATCCAGACATCTCTCTTATCGGCTTCTCGTAACTGCCTCAACTGCTCGACCGACGGTTGTTGCTGTCGTCCACTGCTCGCCGCACTTGTTCCGCTGTATTTTCGACTCGCGTCTAATACAAAAGCACAACTGTTACTCGACTGACCTTTGCTTTTGTCCTCGTTCTTCTGTTTATCACATTGACTCGCGTAATGCCCTCGTTCCTGACACCGGTAGCACTCTATGTTTTTCTTCGACTTCCTTCTTCTTTTGTCCTTGTCGTTGCCCTTGGCATTCGCTTTCTTTGTGACCGCTAGCGCGCTCGTCGAATCATCTTCCTTGTCGAAATTTGAATCTTCGCGTATCAGCCGCTCCAACAGATTCGCAATCGTCTGACGGTTTGGATCGACACTGTCCCACGCTGTCTTGAAGACATTAAATTTTGTCGTCAAGCTCGACAAAATCTTTGCGATTACCGCTGCCTCCGATATCGGCTCGCCTAGATCCCGCAGCTGTCTTGCCATGTTCTGTACGGCACTCACGTGCTGGATCACTGAGTCCGACGTCTGCATTTTGTACGCGTAAAAACGCTGCGTTAATGCACCCACATTTGAGGCCGATTTTTGCTCGTGCAGAGTCATTAGCTTCTTCCACATCTCGAACGCTGTGGTACAGACGAGCACACTATTCACTTGCTCGTCTTCCATCGCTGATGCAATAATCGCCGTTGCCTTGGCGTTATCCTTCACCCACGTTTTCATCGCTGCCACATTCGTGTTCTCGGGTCTTTGTCTCGTTCCGTCGACTACGTCGAAAATCTCGTTCGCCATTAACACAGCGGTGATCTGGAATTTCCACGCCTGATAATTCTTGCCGTCGAACCGCTTCACGGATCGCACTAGATTATCGTCCGGCATTTCCGAAGTCTTTTCCGCGTACACGTGGAACCGAAACTCCCGGAACTAAGATTATTCGCTCGACGCACCTCGCCACTCGATATCTCAGACCTCTCTCCACGAACTCTTGCCTCGATTTCGTGATCACTTGGAGAAGCACAATTTCGCCGCGTGCCTTGCTCGCACGCCGTAGCGACTGACTTGCCACACTTTTCACGAACGCGAAATCTCTCTCTCTCTCTCTCTCTCACTCGTGATCTGGGCCCATAACCTGATGAGGCTGTGGATCAGGAGGAGTGGATTGCAGAGAAATACTCGTACTTGTACAATATACCTCGCGTTCCTTTATTGAAAAGTAGTACCGTGGATACGTTACAAAAACGACTCGTGTCGGTTACCGTCGTGTAGCGACTCACAGTAGCATGCGCGATCGCGAAACTCGCCGCCTCTCGATGCCGCGCTCGGCAATATTCGGATACGCTCGTGCGCCTACGCGCTAAACGCGACGACCTGCCTCAATAATAACTATAAAGTTCCATTCTGCAATAGTCGTAAGAGCAGATGTAAGACGCGTAAGCAGTAAGCTATTGACGAATAAGATTTTTACAATCCAAGAATAATCGATTGTAGTTGGTCAACTTTTACTGCTTACGTCTTACCGCATACTCTTACAGTTATTGTATATATGTATGTAAGATTTAATGCGATTCCCCGTAGGGTTTACAATCTGTAATCCATTGGCGTTTTTAAGGGACGTACCCAACCCTTTACAATCTGTCCCCTTTTTATCCTGGCCATCTGCGACCTTACATATATATCTAACTTCCCCTTCCTTCCCCCTTCTTCCTTCGGCCCCCTGTTTCACCCCTTCCGCTTCTCCCGGTTTTGCTCGCCTCTGCCGCCCTCCTTCCTGTCGCGGCTACTCCCTCCTGTCCTCCTGTCCCTCCACCTGTCCACCTCCTCCTCGTCCGCATCCCTCCTGCGTCTCTCCTCCATCCCTCTCGTGATCTCGTCCTCCTCCATCATTCTCGTACTCCTGCTTTCCTTCCTTCTCCCTTTCATTCTCCTTTCCTTCTCTTTTCCTTCTCTACCCTCCTCTCTAACGACCCATCCTCCTCCCTTTTTCACCTCGTCAATCAGGGGCGTAACCTCACTCTTCTCACAAGGGGGGCTGATTCTTAAGAGAGGGGGGCTGGCATCAACGGCCAAGCAAGCAAAAAAAAAATGCGCTAGCGTTATAACCAAATTAAAGCATACAATTTTTTTCGTATTATTATATATTATTATTGCACATATTATTATTATTTGTACCGTAATTTAAAATATGCATATATATATATATATATATATATATATATATATATATATATAATTTTAACATAAAAAGCTCATGTGCAACTTATATACGTGTGCAGCTGTATTCACGGGATATCTCTTGTCAAAGACAACCTCCTCGTTGTACACGTTTTTGTCTGGTTTACTTTAATGTGCATACTTGCAAACTCGTCTATACAACAGCGTCTAAATCAACGTGCTTTCTATCGATACTTAAAAACATTAGATGACCCAACCTCTCTTCGGACATTGTGGAACGGGTGTACGTTTTAACCATTTTCAGGACTGAGAAGGATCTTTCACAAGAGGCATTAGTTATGGGAATAGTTGCTGCTAGTGTAAATAGTCTGCAAAGGCAAATAAATCCATTTTCAAGTTTCTTCAGTTCTTTTAAGACATCGGTGAGGGTATTCATTTGAGACTTTTCTTTCAAATAACCTTCTGCAACAACAATTTCTGCTGTGAGAGTTGAGCAATCAATACCAAATTTCTCCCCCAAAACAAACAGTCTTTCTGCATTAAAAAAACTGGGAGATTTGGGGTTGCAAGCAGCAATCGCAGCAAACAGTTCACTGTTTACTAAAAGCCTAGATGACAACTCTGTGATAAATCTGTCATAAACAACGTTAAAAACATTAATGCGAAAATATTTCTGAAAGTCGGAAGCATCGTCGCCATCGTCGTTCTGATCGGATAAAGCACGTCTACCTATAGTACTGCATACGTAAGAGTCTTTTAATAGCACACTGTCAGTTCTCTTTCTTTTTTGTTGACGTGGTGCGTCTTCTTCAATATTGTGCTCCGTAGCGATTGTCAATGCTCTCTGATATACAGCTGTGAAATACGAATCATCAGTGCGACGCTCATCCAATTTCTTGATCAAGGATTTGGTTAAGTCGATTGCCTCGCATAAATCAATTCTTTTGCTCTGCAACAGTTTAGACAGGACAGATGTCATTAAAAAGAGTTCGTCAAAAATTACCAGGCACAGGATAGAAGAAAATTTCTGCCATAATTTCAGCAACCCGGAAGCAACAGCTCTTTCTTCAATAGTATTACTTTGCCGTGAAGAATGCTGCAAAACGTGTAGAACACACCCTAACCGTTGTAGAAGTATAGATATTGCCATGTGGTTGTATTCCCACTTGTGAACACAAACTCTTGGGAGCTCTAAAACCTTCATGTCTGGGGTTTCCTTTTGAATATCCACATACAGATCATGTCTAATCTTAGACGATCGAATGAGTTTGACAGTACTTGAAACTAAGTCTAAGAAATCAGAAGCAACTGGCACATCTTTAATTGTGTGAGACAGCACCAGTTGTAACCGGTGGGCGTAGCAGTGGACATATGGACAGGAATTTCCACATTCTTCTCTCATAAAGTTCTGTACACCCCCAGATTCTCAGCTCATAACATTTGTGGTGTCGTAGCACTGTGCTACACATTTGGTTTTATCCAAGCCATGTCGTTGAAGCATTGACAGAATGCCAGTAGTGATGGATCTAGCATCATATTTGTGTATATCGATAATATCAAGATAGCGTTCTTGAATCACACCTGTAGTGTCGACAAACCTCAAACAAAGAGTCATTTGTTCTTTTAATCTTATATCTGTCGTTTCCATCTGATATAATAGAGAAGTTGCCAGATCTTTTAACTTCCTTGACTAAAGTCTCTCTTGCTACCTTTGTTGCTGCTTCCAGTAATGCGTTTTGGTATGGAGGAGAAGTATACTGTGCTGAGTTTGGTGTTTTTTCTCTCAGTCTTGTAAATTCTGACGACAATGTTGCAATCAAATCAAGTAATTCCAAAAAGTTACCTCGGTTCGGCGAGTCATCACTTTCATCATGGCCTCGCAGTCCTACATTTTGCCTTGCACAGAACAGTGCTGTTTTTGCAAGATATTTTACGTATTCCCGATGTTCAGCAGTTACCGTCACTTTATGGGAAACAACTTGTTCTACAACAGACCCTCTTTTTTCAGCAATCATAAAACTAACCCAGCTTTCAATTGACTTCTGATGATTGAAGCTGTTTTGATGAGCATCACATTTTTCAATCATTTTTTTCCAGTTCTTAAATACATTTTTCGTTAGCGATATGTTCTCCGTTTTCGTGCTGCCAGATGGAAAATGTCTGCATGGGTAACAGTAGGTTGCATCATTTTCCTTAGAATATTCGATCCAGTCGTATTTACTGTACCATGACTGTTGAAATGATCTCGATGAGGACTTGGGATATTCTGTTAATCGAGGCTGAGAAAGAGGATCGCCAGGGCATCTAATATAAAACAGGACAAATAGGTAATGGATAGTTTAATATAGGAAATAGGGAAATACATTTTCAATGGGCAATATACATGACTGACTTGATGTACTGAAAATTTAAAATTACTGACTTTATACGATTTATGATTTACGAAGTCAGTAATCCTTTAGATTTACTAACTTACATTTTCTCATTAAAACTGACAATCCTAACAAAAAGTGAGTTTGCGCGAAATCTCGACAGCTTACTGTAGGTACGTACATTAGTGCTATGAGGACGAAGAAATTAATTATTATATTTCAGTATTTTAAACCTACTTAATAGCGATAATTAATATATTTAGTACCTACCAGGTACTACGTGCACATTGTATACAACATAAAATCATTAATTTATTTAATTCGATAGTAACTTACTTAGAGATATCGGATGGTATTTCTTTTAACGCTTGCTTTGGTGACTGAGATATTTCGGTACTGCTCTGTCTCTGTGCTGTATTGCTCTTTTTATTATTCTTATTAAAGAAACTCCTTATGTCCTGCATAATGCATAATTGATAATTGCATATTTATTATGAATATTATGATAGGCTGCCTATAACCTTATTTCGTTCACGTCACCTAACTATGACTTAATACCGGCATATACACTGCCCAGTGAGAAACGATACATCGGATCGATGTCGATTAGATATCGAAATCTCGATATCAATATAAAATCGATCTTCACATCAATTTCGGTATTCAGGTGGTCAGAGCTTTGACATTCATCGATATCGAAATCTTTGAAAAATCGATATATTTCGTATTTTCACCCGGCATAAAAAAAATTATTTTTTTCGAAATTTTATTACTATTTTATAACTAAATTTGTTTCTTAAGATGCAGTCTATGATTATAAATATTTTCTCGTATTTGAAAAACACACTTACCTTGTGGGATTCGAACTCGGGACCTCTGGATCGTGAGCCAACTGCCTTACGTGGTAGACTACTTCTCAATTAGATGTAAGTGTTATATATAGTCTACATACGTCATAACCAGCGCAAATACATAATTTTTCAAAAATCATCTTAAGAAACAAATTCAGTTTAAAAAGAGTAATAAAATTTTGAGTGTGCACGACGCGTATCACAATGCTCTGTATATATATTCTTTGTGAAGCGTTTAGGAAGCGTCAACGAAGTTTCAATTAGTGAAGTGTGCGAGAAGTGTATCGGTAAGCTTCATACACTCTTTACGGAGCGTTTGCCCAGCCAGAAATGACCCGTCTTTCGACGTCGAATCGACGTCTAATTGACGTGCGTTGATGTTAATTCATAAGCATTGTTTCGTTACTGAAACCAGACACAGTAGATTATCACGAGATTGACCGTCTGGTAAGTGAATTTTACGTCTTCATGAAAAAACTTATACGAATTGCAACTAATTTTGTAATCTCATTTTATTTAAAAGGCAGTAGTTAGTCAAGTGATTTATCTTATGTTCAACCTTTTCTAACAACTACACCACCGACCTATGTTTTACGAATATGACTACATTTCATTTTTATTTATGCGTTGTTGACGATTAGATTTAAGATAATTGCGAAATATTACACTGAAGAAGGTCTAAACTAAGACCGAAATACGATACATTTGAATTGTATTTTGTTTTAAATTATTAAATGTGTTATTATTTATTCGCCCATTTGCTGCAACAGTGACATAACTAAAAAATTGTGATTTTTCAGGAGACACGTTTTAAAGTTTTGAGTTGTTATAACTTTCTATGAGAATTTTAAAATACCGTATTGGCAAGTTACTCTTTTTGCAACTTTTACGATGTTCTCACTACACGACAAAATGACAACTGAGATTGACTGAGATAAGACAGTATTGCAACCTACATAATTCACTAAATGATATGGCACAATAGCGACACAACTGTTCTCTCGGGTGAGTTCGTGAAACCGATTTAAATGTGAATAGTACATGTAACAACCTTTTTCCCTGTACGAATAACTCAAAAAGAGCGATTTTTGAGTTTTGTCATTGTTGCAGCAAATGAGCGACTTATTATTCGCTATAAAATCGGCGTTTTGCTCTCATTTACCTTAAGTTTCAAATTGTACATCTGAAAAGCGTTATTCTTGACTTAAGATAAATCGTTTTCTCATAAAGGAAGAAATCTTTCTCTATTTTTTAATACGCTTTACGTATTTTCTTTTAAGCATAAGAATATTTAAATATCTAATTGTTATTTCTCTTAAAAAATTTATTACTTCTGAGTAACTAGGTGAATCTCGTAGAAAGATTGAATAAGTGCTATGTTTCAAAATTTAATTTCAATTAACGCAGAGATATCTAACGAAACGGATTGTTTAGAAAATAATTTTTGTATTGTAAAATACACAGTTTATTTTTTGTATTTGTTTAAATCTTCATGTGTTGAAGATGGTTTACGTCTTGGCGAGAGTTCTATTTGTTATCGAAATTTTCTGTAAGAAGATACTTCTGATAGAAGTAACATGTAATTCTTAGTGCAAGAAAAAATTATTTCTATTATTACGATGCGTAAGAATATTCCATGCGACGCGCGCGAAGACGCAGCACCGCCGCGGCCGGGCCGCGCGCCACCGCCGCGTAGCGTTGAACGTAGCGGCGGAGCGCTCACGCACACTACCAGGCGCGTGGCTCACTGACGTGCGCCCGGCTAAAGGTCGGCGCTGATTGGATTGACTTTACTCAATAATTACAGTTTGGTAAAGCATTATAGAAAAAAATGGTTCGGGACTTTTCGACTCAATTTTTGATAAGGAATAACGCTATGTAGTTAGTGCGCGGTCTTTAAGGAACACCCTGTATACTTAGTTAATGTAATTTAAAACACAATAATTTTCAGTTTTCTTTGATTCAGGAAACAATTTAGTTCTTTTCATCTCATAAGTCGAATCGATATCGAACCGACATCGAATCGTTGATAATGGACAAACATGAAAAACATTGAAAATCTTGAAAGAAAGTATTATATTACATTGGTACATACTACCAACAGATTGTTTGCAAAGTTATCGTAACATCGAAATAACCTCGAAATATTTGAAACTATCGATGTTCAACAACCTGACAGAACCGCATCGATGAGATCTGATAAAATCGATATCGAATCGACGTCGATCCGATATATCGTTTCTCACTGGGTGGTCGCTAATGATTTGTTTTCTAAGATAAGGAAGGGCGCCATCAGCCGATCGACTAGCGCGGACTTATCGACATTTGATACTGGATCGCGAAAAGGTACGAGCGATTTTTGTCGCGCGACTGAGTACTCTCTCTCTCTCTCTCTCTTTCTCTCTCTCGCGCGCGCGCGCGCGCGCGCGGCGAGAGACAGACGCCGCGTGAGATAGAGAGAGAAAGAGTACTCTGTCGCGCGTAAAAGTCGCTCGTGGCCCAGGGGGGGGCTCGATGTAGCCCAAGGGGGGGGGGCTGAGCCCCCTCTAGCCCCCCCTAGTTTACGCCCCTGTCGTCAATTCCCCGCCTTTCTCCTTGTCTCCTCAGTCCTCCTCTTATCCACCTCCTTTCCAACTTTACAGTGTCGCCACCCGCCCCTTCTCCTTACTCCTTCTACTCCCCTTTACTTTCCAGTCTTTCCCCCTCTATTTCCATCATCCATTCCTCTCCCCCCCCTTCCTCACCCAATACCCATCTCACCGCTTCCTGCCAACTTCCTCCACCTGCTTTCCACCTTCTGCATTCCTCCCATACATGCTCCCACGTTTCCTCCCTATATTCACACCTCCTACACCTCTTCTTCTCTTCCCCTTCCCAATACCTGCTCTCTCTCATCTCATTCCCTAATCTAAACCTCGCTACCCTTCTCCATCTACTCTCTCCCCATCCCTTCTTCAAATATCCCGGCACACCTTCTCCTTTTATTACTTTATACCACCTATTATATTCCGATTTCTCAATCTTCTCCCATCTCTCTTCCTTTGCTTCTCCTTATCACCTCCGAATAACCTATAGTGCCATTTGTCCCCTTCTTCTCTCAGCCTTTCCAGCTCTTTCAACCCCACTCCTCTGTCTTCGAAGAAACTTTCCCTCTCTCGCTCCCAACTTGATCCCACTCTTCCTTCTTTCTCCCTTCCCTTCAACTCCTCCCAACATAACCTCGCTATCTCACTTCCTTTTTCCTCTTCTAATCTCTTCCCAAATCTCCATGCCTTCATCCCTGCCCTTCCTCTCAGTTTCTCCCTTTGTACTTCCTCCCTCACTAAGTACCATGGTGTTTTTCCATCTACTCCCAACACCCATCTAATATACCTTTCCTCCAATCTTTCCATTCCTTCCCTCTCTCTCCATCCCCATACCTCTGCTCCATATCCCATTACTGTCCACACCAACCTGTCAAACAGCCACAATCTTTTTCCCCATTCTTTCCCAAATCTTCTCTTCCCTATCCCCCAAACCTTCCCCATCACCGCCGCCGCCTTCTTAATCCTTTCCCTTATCTGTGCTTCCTGCCCTCCATTTCTTTGAAACACGTACCCTAAATAGCGGAATTCCTTTACCTCTTCTATTTCTTTTCCTTCCCATCTCCATCTTCTCTTACTGTCCCTCCCTCCTCCTTTTTTAAACCTCATTATCTTTGTTTTCTCCGCGTTTAACTCCAGCCTTTTCCTGCTTAAGTAACCTTCTAACCTTTCTAACATGCTCCTCATTTGGTCCTCGTCCTCTGCTATAAGCACTATGTCATCGGCATATGCCAAAGTATACACCCTCTTACCTCCAACCATTATCTCTCCCCACTTTACCCTGCTCATTTCCTCCTCCAAATCCGCCAACATCACATTGAATAATAACGGGCTCAGTGGACACCCCTGCCTTACGCCCCTCCCCGTCCAGAACTCTTCCCCTACTTCGCCTCCAACCTTTACCCTGCTTCTCGTCTCCCTCAAAATCTCCTCTGTCCTTCTCTCACCAATTCTACTCTTATTCCCCTTTTTTTCATTACTTTTATTAAAACCCCTCTATCCCCACCGAATCAAATGCCGCCTTGAGATCCACAAAACATGCTATCAGTTTCCCCCCTTTCTTCTCCAATCTTCTGTTCACCATATAGTTCAATACATAAATGTTGTCTATTGTTCCCATTCCCCTTCTAAACCCAGTCTGGTTTTGCGGAACTATTTTCTTCCTTTCCACCTCCTCTCTTAGCCTCTCCGCTAGGATTGCCGTGTATACCTTTATACAGCGACGACATTATTGTCACCCCTCTATACTCCTCCGCCCTTTTACCCTCCCCTTTCTTTACAATTGGCGCGATTATTCCCTCCTTTCATTTTTCCGGCCATCCTCCTCCCTTCCAGATCTTATTTATGAACCTCCAAGCCCAATCCTCTAACTCCTTACCCCCGTGCTTCCATACCTCACTTGGGATCCCATCCAACCCCATTGCCTTCCCATCCTTTAACTTCCTCATTACTCTCCTCATTTCTTCTAAGCTTATTTCCTTCTCCTCTTCTCCTTCTTTTTCTTCCCTCCCTTCTTCCTTCCCCATCATCACCCTCTCCTCTACTCATCCTAACAATCTCATAAAGTGCTCTTTCCATTCTTCCTCTTCTATCCCTTCCTCTAGTCCTCTCCTTTTTCTCCTCTCTCTCTCTATTTACTATCTCCCATACCTCCGATTCCCTCCTTGCTTCCTCCGCTTTTCTTTCCCACCTCAAGTTCTCTTCTTCCTTCTTCCTCTTGCATAGCTCGTTGAAGACCTTCTTTTTTTCCTTGTATATTGTTACGCTCGTCGAGTAAGCTCGCCGCCGTAACACTATCGCGCACTCCACACTCGCGCACGCACTTCGCGGAACTCGCAAAAGGAAAGAGAACTCAAAAGAACCCAAGAAATGCGTTTATTCCAAGCTCGTAAAACAGAACGCGTGCGGATTCCAAAAATCCGCCAGACAGAAAATCAATAAATCCATCAACAGACTCTCGTTGTCAAGGAGCGCGCTTCACAGCTTTCCGCGACTTCTCTACTCAGTGTCCAGCACGGGCGTAACAATATATATATATATATATATATATATATATATATATATATTCGCTTCTTTCCCCTCTTTCCTTTCTCCATTTTCTCAGTTTTCTTCTTGCCTCTTTCTTCGCTTCTCCGCATCCCACCACCCTACCTTCTTCTTCCTACTTCCCTTCAGCTCCTCTTCTACCCCTTTTAACGCCTCTGCTATTCTTGTTTCTATTTCTTCCCAATCCTTGTTTATCTCTTCCACACTTTCCTCGACTTCCACTTCCCCTATTTTTCCGTGAACACCTTCACTCCTTCCTCGTTCCACACCCCACTGCTTCTTTTCCTCCACCCTCTCCCTCTGTCTTTCTACATACTTCCCCTTCTTAGTACCACTTCTAAGGGATGGTGGTCCGAATCCACTCTATCCTCCACCGTCATACTCATCATCTTCTCTCTTACTTCTCCATCCCCTATAACGTAGTCAATCACCGTAGCTCCTCTACCTCCTGTAAAAGTATATTCTCCCTCCTCGTCCCCTCTCATGTTCCCGTTGAAGATTTCCCATCCCCTTTCCTCTAGGCTATTTACTAGCATCCTCCCCTGTCTATCCATCTTCTTATCCTTCGATTTCCTTCCCCACACTATCTCCCCTCCCTTGCCCTCCTCCTCTTCTTCCACATTCCCTCCTTCTCTTCCTGTCCTCGCGTTAAAATCTCCTCCAATTACCGTATACCTTCCTTCCTCCTTTCTTTCCATTATTTGTCCCAACTCCTGTATTGTCTCCTCCATTTCCTCCTTCTTTGCATACACCCCTACTATTCTCCATCTCTCCCCCCCTATCCTTACCTTTCCCACTATCATCCCCTCCCTACCTATTTCTATTTCTGTCCCCTTCTCCTTTAACCCTTTCCTCATTCCCATTACCATCCCTCCCATCGCTCTCCCTTTTTTGTTCTTCCTCTTCGCCCATTGCACTCCCCATTCATATCCTTTAGGCATTCTTCCTCTAACTCTCTCCCAACCCTTTTCTCCTATCCACGTCTCCGTCAAGATTATTACATCTTCCTTCTTTAGCCTTTCCCAGAACTCCTTGTCCTTATTTTCCAATCCTGCCACATTCCAAAATAATATCCTCCACTCCGTCCTACCCCCCCCCCCGTCCTCGTCTCTTCTGACTTCTATCCTGCTATTCTTTATCTCCTTCTCTATATCCTCTTCCTCTCCTCTTTCCCCGCCTTTCCTCCTCCTTTTCCCCCCTCTCCAACATCATCCCTCGTCTCCTCCTTCTCTCCCCCGCTCTCTCTTCTTATATTTCCCTTTTCATCCTTTAATACTCCCTCTTCTACATCCCATCTCCACCATATATTTTCTATTCATATTTTCCCTGTTTTAATCCACGCCCTCCTTCTCTCTCTTTCCTCTCTTCTCGCTATCTCTCTCAGTTTCCAGTTCACCCTTCTCTCCTCCCATGTCTGGTCCTCCGTGATTCTCTCCCTTCTACCCTTCAAACTCCTCTTTTTCTCCATTACCTCCCATTTTTGCTCCTCGTTTTCCAGTTTTATCAACACCATTTCCCTTTCTTTTTCTGCATCCCTTCCTATTCTCTTCACCTTTAATGCCTTCACTTTAGCACCTATTCCTTCCAGCAACTTTTCTGCCTCTTCCCTCCTCCCTCCTTCTCTTACCTCCAACCCCCTTATCACTATATTCCTTCTTCTTTCCTCCTTCTCCTTCCTTTCCAGCCTTCTCTCCACCTCTCTCATTCTCTCTTCCACCTCCTCTCTTCCGTTTCCTATCCTCTCCCTTATCACCTCTCTTCTCCCTTCCACCATCTCTTCTAGCCTTTTTATCCTTTCTTCCATTTTTTCCCTCTCCTTTTTTAATTCATCCCTCTCTTCTCTCCACCTCCTCTCCTGCTCCCTGAAATCCATTTTCAGTTCTTCAATCTCCTCTTTTATCTTCCTTCCCTGATCCTTAAAACCCTCCCCTAACTCTCCCATCATGCTCCTAAACTCCTCTCTCATTTCCATATATATATATATATATATATATATATATATATATATATATATATAATCACCTCCCTTAACTCCTTCACACCCATCTCCGCTTCTAATTTAGGAGACCGTACTGTCTTATTGTTCCTCTTGAAAATATCCTTTCCCCCGCTCTTATCCTCGTCCACTCTCTTTCTTTTCCATAACTCCTCCAGATTTCCCGTGCTTCCCCTTCTACCTCTTTCCTTTGCTTTATCCGTAACTCCTTTCTTTACCCCCATCCCGCTCTCTCTCTCTCTCTCTCTCTCTCTCCGCTCATCTCTCACCGCTTTCCGTCTCACTTGACCCTCTCTGATCTCTCTACTCTATGCCCGCTCTTTCCCCGCCACGCGCGCCGTCTATGCTTCACGCACTCCCTGCCCACGGCCGCTCTCCGCTCGACACTTTCCCCTCTTAACTCTCCGCGTGCTCCTTGCCTGACCCGCACTCACACCTGCTTTCTAAAGGCTGATCTATAGAGGCCGTAACCGTCGATTTAAGCCGTAATCTTTAAGAAATTGACCAATCACAGTCGAATGTGAGAAGAATAATCGACTGTGATTGGTCAATTTCTTAAAGATTACGGCTTAAATCAACGGTTACGGCCTCTATAAATCAGCCTTAACCCTTTTCTCCCTCTATCCTTCTCACACAACCTTCCCTCCACTTCCACACGTACTCTCGCTCCTCCTCTCTCCCCCTCTCACTCTCTTGCCACCACCCGTACACTCCTACGCTCTCACCCACTACCGAAAATACCCGCTCCGTCAACACGTGTCACTCTCTAGCGCTCCGGAAACGGAAGTCCTCTTACAGTTATTGTACAATGGGTTTAAGGGGATGCTGGAGCCGTCTGTATAACCGACGGAGTGACAGCGACACTGACACAATCGGTCTAAGTAATATCTTTGAATTGGCTGAACAGAATGGAAAATCCTTTTACACGATTAAAGTACGCACAAAAATGTAGAGGGCTGTACATGATTTTTTCTGATAAACTAAAAAAAATTTTATATTGTCTTCACCTGATGACAATATTTGCTTTATACAAAAATTCTGCAGTTTTTCTATAGAAAATAGTGATACAGCCCTCTACAAAAAACTGTCAGGAATAATATCGTGCAATTAGAAGTAAGATTTGAAGCCTAAAAAAAAGATATTACTTAGACCAGTGGAAGATGAAAGGTTAGGTGCTATCGAAGAAATCGTGTATATTTTCCACAAAAATATACACGCAGGCTAGTGAGCAGAGATGGCGCAGCAATCGAACAAGGACAGATGTCATTTCGTTAGACAAAGACAGATATAGGAAAAACAAAATTAGAAATGTTGACATTATCGACTTCGAGGAAGTTCGGCCGTCACTCCAGCATCCCCTTAAGATCTTCCGGAATGTATTTTTTATCTTACTCAATGTATCTTTTATCTCATTTTCCGATACGCGTTATAACTAGAGCTCGGAAAAAGAAACGGGTACCCGGGTATTCGGGTACCCGCCCGTTCGCCTGTTACCCGTTGTATACGGTTCTGGACCGGTTCCGCGGGTACCCGGGTAATTTCGGGTAGCGGGTACCCGAATCGGTACGGGTACCCGCTACCCGTGTCAATACGGGTACCCGTTATACCCGCTTCAGTACGGGTACCCGTATCGAGACGGGTATAACAGCGTATGCTACAGATATCTGCGTATTACACGGAGACGCGTATACGCAAAGTAATAAAATATAAATTCTCACACGCTTCAAAAATATATAAAATATATGAAAAAATGCTTTTATTAACCCTCCGTTTTTTCGGCACCTTCTTAGTGCATACGTGAGTCTGTCATGTCCAACGTTATTTTCCCTACCTTAAAGTATTTTAAAAAATCTGAAAAAATTTACAAAACATCTGTCTACATTGTCGTTGACAATTTTATAATTTTTTGATAAACATTTGTTTATTTAATGTTTGATTTTTAATGAAACTTTCAATAATATTAGCAAAGTTATTACTTACAAAAAAGATTACGTCTAGTGCATACATGGGTCTGAAACGTCTGTGCGAGACTTGACTTGCTCGGTATTCGGCGATATACAGGTATTGATCTTTCGCAACAGCTCTGGGTCCTCTTGAGTCCCTTTTCTCACTTACTTTTTTAGAAATGGAGGCAGGCTTGCCAGTTTTACAGTTACGAGCATATATTATTTTGGCTCGGACGCCGTAGACCCACGTACACGGAGGATTAAATATGCATTACACATTATGTGGATAAATAGGTATATGTGTGTAATTATATTTGAAATTTCTATAAATTGCTTTATGTGTAATTTTATATATTTTCTTATTTTACATGCATATATATCTTTCTAACACCCGAAATATAATTAAGTATGATATAATACTATCATTATTTTACACAGGGTGCCCCGGGTTTTACCCGACAAACTGCGGGAGCATATCCTACAAGTGAAAATAAAAAAATAATATTATATAAAGTTTGGCTAGAAATGCTTTATTATAAACAAAGTTATAAACAAATATTGAAACGGAACATGAAATAGGTAAAAATGATTCTCTGACTTCCTCTGACTTAAATTTGGCGAGATCGCCAAATTTAACGCCTCTTGATTTTTACTTATGGGGAACTTTAAAAAATAAGAGTCATCAAAATAGATAATACACAAAAGATCACACAATGAATAAAAAGAATTTCAATCACGCCACGCGCCCGTTACTTGTAAACACTGTTTACAAACCTAACTTAACCTTGTAACCGGACACGCGGTGTACAATGTAGATATTTTATAAAAATGTACTCACTGGTACGTAGTTACGGTCGCCACTTCGTTTTAAATGCGATTACGAAGAACGCTTATCAGCTCGGATGTCTTCCGGATGCTGCGATCACTTTTCAACGATGTTGCGTGGTTGTCGAAAGCGAATTGACACATACGCGCACTACGTTTTCAGATTCGCGTAGCTTGCATAAGGATGATGGATTTTATAGGAAAATAACTTGCTTTTGTTTAATATTAACAAATAACAAGGAATTATTATTATATTCACACGGATGGCAACGGATTACAATCGATGTCTTCGGTCGACAGGCGGCAACGCCCCGATTGCGTCACCTTTCTCGCCCCGTTAATATATCGATGAAAATCGAAGTGTATCCGAAAATATTCACTCCCGGATGTTGATTAGCTTTTAATAAAGCTTCGCGAATAATTGTCGCGCCCGGATTACTTCCTTGCTCGCGGATGTCGAACGATTTCGCGGATACTTTGTCGCGCGATGTTGACCCGTCGATTGTTGTACAAGAAAGCTCCTTATCTCGCTGTAAATCGAATTATATCCGAAAATATTCACTCCCGGATGTCGATTAGCTTTTAATTAAGCTTTGCGGATAACGGTCGCGTCCGGATTGCTTCCTTGCTCGCGGATGTCAAACGATTTCGCGGAGACTTTGTCGCGCGATGTTGACCCGTCGATGGTTGTACAAAGAAGAACCCATAGGGGTGAAACCAATATACGAAAAGTGGAAACAAATATGGCCGATAAGAGCAAGTGAAAACAGGGATAAATATATGCGTGCGCACGACGTCATTTTCCGGGAAGTGCCGAATGTTACCGAAGCTGAACCGAATGAAATCCCACCATCCCGATGTACTTAAAAGTATTCCCTGGATGTTTACGATAACTAATCGCTGATCGGACTGAGCAGTGGCACTCAACCGCTAGACTTCTAAATTTCCCCAGATTAATCCGGATCAGTGATCCCTGTCTCACAGCATTCCCACTAAACATGAAATATGGATACAACATTTCAAATTGTTTCATTTAGATTTCAAATGATACATTTTACGTGTATGTTTATGTCAAATTTCCTAATCGTTACGATAGAGACATTCCATAATAGCTTATATTATAAATGTACCATATGTGACATTTCCAATGAAACATATGCTAAACATTTCGAAGTGATCCCGCTAAACAATATTTTGTTACAGAAATGTTTTTGTAACGTCGCAATATAGCCATGCGACATTTTACGTTTGGTTGCATAAACGTTTTAATAACATAAAAGAAACCAGAAATGTCCTGATTCAATTACCTTACATATGCGACGTTGCACTTACAACGTGTTTTAGGCGTTTGCAAAACTTTATATGTGCAACATCGCATTTACAACGTTTTTGCGACGTTTGTGAAACTTGCATCAAACGTTAGGGAAACGTTACAACTTTCGTTCCAAAAACAACGTTTATACAACCAGGAACTTAAATTTTCCGTTTCACGGTTAATTTGCAACGTTGCATTTGTAACGTTTTTGTAACGAATGTATAATGCGGGGTCTACCAGCAGGAATAGTGGATTAGGTTGTAAGACGTCAAAATAAAACTGGTTTTTCCAGTGTAATAGGGCGTAGAGTTAGGCCGTCAACGGAATTGTTGAACCTCATTTTGTATGGTCTGCTCAACCATTTTTTTTATGACCTTAATCTAACTATTACACTGGAAAACCAGCTTTATGCTCTTACAGCTTACTGACGTCTTACAGCCTAATCCATCACTCCTGCATATATAATATGATATACAACATACGTAAATACGATCAATGAAAAATAATAATTATTCGTTTATTAATTAATTTATTTTAATAAATTATTTTAATTTATTTTAATAAATACTGTATTGTGATGGTAAATGGGTTTAATGTCATTGCACATTTATTCTATAATACTATACTATAATGTCTATGTATATAATACTATAATGTCGTGTACGTTACACATCACACTACCCGCTAAACATGTAACCTTCTTGTAACGTCACATTTCGACTGTAATTCAGCAAATCTGAAACGTTTTATATGTATAGGCAATAAAAGATTTCGTAAACGTCTCAAGTTAACGTTTTATTTGTGTCAGTTTGTAGAACGTATCAGAAACGTTGCTTTTCCGCATTGAATTTGACAATTCGGAACGTCACAAATGAAATGTTTTGTGACGTTCAAATAACTTTTGTATGAAACGTTTTCTTTGCGACTTTATAAACGTTGCCTCAACGCTAACATTTGCGATGTTTCTAAAATATTCATTTCGCTACGTACTTTAAACGATTCAATCAAAACGTAACTTTGAAAAACATTTTACTACTCTGCATTAACGTTGTAAATGCGACATTATTAGAAAATGTATAACTATATATTATAGAGGACGCTACGAGAAGAAGTAGTGCGTAGTTCGCGGCGAGCCATCGTTCCGTGCGGGCGTGTGCCACGTGTTTAAGATTTCGACGCGCGGTTTCTATAACCGCTATGTCGCCGCATCGCGGCTACTACGCTTGTTATTTGTCGCTTGAGTTACGGACAGGCGCCGTGATGCTAGGCTTAGGAAGAAGTGCACTGATTGGTGGGTTAGCGAGAAGGTCGCTAGCTACCGATACCGACAACGACCGGCAGTCTGTACCCGCTCGTCTTTGCCCGGCAGTGTTTGTCCTTTTTTTTAATGTTAGTAATACGTATAATTATATTAAACAATAAAAATAATGACGTCCCACACTCGGACTGACGATTCTGTTACTGAGGAGGATTCACATCAATTACGACATGAGGTAAAGTAATAAACCTAGCTCTTTATAATACAGCAAACATATAGGAACTTATCTAACCTAAAAAGTAATTTATATTATTTACTTATGTATAATAATTGTTTAAGGTGCACACTTGCAAGCAAATAGCGCCGAAAAAATGGGGAAAAACCACGGGAAAGATAAATAAGTGCTTTATATCTAAAAGACATATGCATCGATTAGTCAAAAAAGAATTATTAGAAATTTTGTTGGTGAATTAAAAATTAAATAAAATAAGTGATAAATCACAAATTAAAACTACATTCCAGTCAGCAACGCAAGAAGAAAATAACAAAAAAAAAAAAAATATATATATATTGGCCAATTTGCACAGATCGAAAATCAATGTACGTATCATAAAAATATATTAATGGTACTTCAACTTTTATACATGTACGAAATAAGCATACAAAATTTCCTTTAAGGATTAACGATGACGCCGCGGCGGCCACGTGGCTTACGGTTAGCGACACCTCCGGCCTCCACGTGCGACAGATAGGTATAATTAGTAAGTGCGGGTTCGAACTAAAGAAAATCGGCACCGCGTGTTTTGCGGCTGTTCGCATTTATAAGATAGATAGCGAAAATTATTAGTGTGATGTGTAACGTACACGACATTATAGTATTATATACATAGACATTATAGTATAGTATTATAGAATAAATGTGCAATGACATTAAACCCATTTACCATCACAATACTGTATTTATTAAAATAAATTGAAATAATTTATTAAAATAAATTAATTAATAAACGAATAATTATTATGTTTTTCATTGATCGTATTTACGTATGTTGTATATCGTATTATATATGCAGGAGTGATGGATTAGGCTGTAAGACGTCAGTAAGCTGTAAGAGCATAAAGCTGGTTTTCCAGTGTAATAGTTAGATTAAGGTCATAAGAAAAATGGCCTAACTCTACGCCCTATTACACTGGAAAAACCAGTTTTATTCTGACGTCTTACAACCTAATCCACTATTCCTGCTGGTAGACCCCGCATTATACATTCGTTACAAAAACGTTACAAATGCAACGTTGCAAATTAACCGTGAAACGGAAAATTTAAGTTCCTGGTTGTATAAACGTTGTTTTTGGAACGAAAGTTGTAACGTTTCCCTAACGTTTGATGCAAGTTTCACAAACGTCGCAAAAACGATGTAAATGCGATGTTGCACATATAAAGTTTTGCAAACGCCTAAAACACGTTGTAAGTGCAACGTCGCATATGTAAGGTAATTGAATCAGGACATTTCTGGTTCCTTTTATGTTATTAAAACGTTTATGCAACCAAACGTAAAATGTCGCATGGCTATATTGCGACGTTACAAAAACATTTCTGTAACAAAATATTGTTTAGCGGGTAGGTACTAATGAAAAGTGGGAATGTAAAATAATTAGTAATAATTGAAAAAAATGTAAAAATGCATAACCTTATTTTCTAATATAAACAGTTGTACAAGTAATATATGTACGAAATGAAATGTTCCCACTCTTCAGAAGACGTGCACAAACAATAACGTACCTTTGAAATTGATATTGAAAGCCTGGAATAAAAATGAGAGCTTCGAAGAAATTATAACCTATAACCATGTCTATCCTTGTCTATTATCATTGTCTGTACAAGGACAGATATAGAATTCGGTCGGTAAATACTGCCACTATAGGATCCCCTTAATGTGAAAACCAGCTGAAGCACATATTATATAGATCAAGTTGATTCTCAGGTGAAATCACGACTGTGAAATACGGACCTCAGGTTCGACAGATTTGTCGTCAATTTGCAGACAAATCTCCCAGGTAGCAAGCACATGTCATTTTGACGTCAAATACTAGTCATGTTTGTACAAATGACGTCAAATGACCAAAAAGCGACTATGTCTTTAAAAATGACATTATACTGACGTTATTCCATAACGTCATTATGACGTCTATTTTTAGTCATTTTTGGTCTATGACATCGGCGACTAATAATGGACGTTTATAAGACGTCATTTCTTAGACCATCTAAAGACGTCATTTTAAAGACGTCTTAAAGTCGTCCAAATAAGGTCTTTTTGTAATATAACTATTTTTACTTCTTAATATTGTATAATAAAGTAATAATAAAATAAAAACCACAAAATTAACTATAATATGTTTGTTTCGCAACTTTATGATTGAAGTGGCGAATTTATGGTATAAGTGGATGTAGTTGCGTGTGATTATAGTTTTATAATAACTATTTCATGCAGTGTTATAACTATCAAGAAGATTATCATTACAAGATTTTAGAACACGTTAAAGATGTACCTGTTATAGACAAGTACAGTTAATAAGGAAGCATCAGGGTGAGAAGATCGTCACTGTCCACTGGATCATCGAAGTCAAGCAACACGGGCACGGTACCGTACTAGGATGGGTGACCGCCTTGAGAGCATGTAACGAAACCAGTTAAAGAAGCTTTTTCTTTTTTTTTTTTTAGATAAAGAAAAAGAACATTTTTAAATAAACGTTTATTAAGTAGACATTTTAACATTATAATTTCATAAAAAACATTTCTAGAAACCGTTATGTCGTACAATGGACCTATTTTTGCCGTCAATAAGACGTCAGAAAATGACGTCAATTGTCTGTGACATTAGACCGTCATTTTAACGTCATTATGCCGTCAGTTAGTGACGTCAGGAATGGTCAGTAGCTGACCAAAATTTGACGTCAAAATGACTTGTGTTTGCTACCTGGGGCGGGTGCGGTAGCAGATCCCATTTCAGCGTTTTGATGGTGTCCTGGACGATGGAACTGCGATGGCACGGAGCGTTGTCGTGCTGCAATATCACTCGTTCGTGTCTCGTGTCCCATTCTGGCCGTTTTTCGAGCAATGCTTGGTTTAAATTGATCAGTTGTTGTCGGTAGCGATGCCCATTGACAGTTTCGCCCGGTTTCAGCAGCTCATAGTACACGATTCCTTTCTGGTCCCACCAAACGCAGAGCATTGTCTTCTTTCCAAAACGATTTGGCCGTGCCGTCGATGTTGATTCTTCACCAGGTGAAAGCCACGATTTTTTGCGTCTGGGATTCTCTAAATATATCCACTTCTCATCGCCAGTAACAATTCGATGAAGAAAACTCTTTCTTTCATCCCGCAAAAGCAAAATTTCGGAAGTGGCTCTTCGATTTTCCATCTGTCTCTCAGTCAACTCATGCGGCACCCATTTTCCTTCCTTTTGAATTTTTCCCATGGCATGTAAACGTTTGGAAATACCTTGGCGAGTCATGTTTAATGCCTCCGCAAGTTGATCTTGTGTTTGCGTATCATCTTCATCCAATAACGCTTGCAGATCGGCGTCCTCAATTGTTTTTGGTCTTCCGGAGCGCTCCTTGTCCTCAGTGTCGAAATCGCCACTTCTGAAGCGTTTAAACCAATCTTCACAGGTAGTTTTCGATGATGCATGTTCGCCGTAGGCCTCCTCAAGCAAACGACGTGCTTCAGCTGCATTTTTTTTTCAAGTTAAAGCAGAAAAGCAAAGCTTCCCGCAAATGCTGTTTATTTAACACAAAATTCGACATCTCCGTTGTTAGAAAAAATATTTTTGCGTTGCGATATGTGTTGGTATAACGACTGGTTATTGTTAACAGATGTCCAAGCTATAACTTCAGACAACTTCAGACATGTAAGTCGAGTACATGTGTTATTGGTGCCATCTATGTGTGAAACCCGGAAACTTAGTTGCGCACCTAGTATAATGCATATCACTTATTGTTAGCTTTCAATGATGAATATATCTTATATAATATATCAAAGTACATACGTGGGCGGGAGGGCTTTGGGTAAATATCCCGTTTAGGGGACCCACTTCCGATGACCTTGAATTTGACATATATTGTCAAGGACACCCTCCCGAGTAACATGCAAGTGATTTTAGTCGGGCTTTAAACAGTTAAATACTACCTACATAGATTAGATGACGCGCTTTAACAGTATTTAACTGTTTAAAGCGCGTCACTAATCTACATAGGTTAGATGACGCGCTTTAAAAGTATTTAACTGTTTAAAACGCGTCACTAATCTACAAAAACGGGGGGTGAGGGTGAACCTAGGTTCGCGTGGAAAGTGTATGCGTGAACTATTTCGACATATTTATTAGTCATTTATACCTTTTAAAACTCAAAATAGCTGCTATATTTTCCAAACTTTTTTTGTTTATAACTTTTTAATAAAAAGCGACCCCCGACTAAAATCACTTGCATGTTACTCGGAAGGGTGTCCTTGATAATATATGTCAAATTCAAGGTCATCGGAAGTGGGTCCCCTAAACGGAATATTTACCCAAAGCCCTCCCGCCCACGTATGTACTTTGATATATTATATAAGATATATTCATCATTGAAAGCTAACAATAAGTGATATGCATTATATAAGTATACATACGTTTCAAATTCGCGCACTTCTGCATGCGCGTGCGGCCACTGAGCATGCGCATGTGGCCGCAGAGCATGTTCAGTGTCGATTACCGAGATAATTTTTTGTTTTTAAGACTAATAATAAACCAATAAACGCTAAAATTAGACCAACAATCATCAGCAAACGATTACGCATCGATTAGGCCGTTTTTTAATTAAAAATGAGATTTTTCCGGCTAACTTAACGTTAATTTTTCTTTTTTAATTTACAAAAAAATTAAGAACCAACAAACGTTGTAATTAGACCAACAATCACCAACAAACGACCAACAAACGATTAAAAAAAAAAATTAATAAAGTCGAAGTTGACCGGCTAAGTTTATAGAGCCTTTCTGCAGACAGATCTGCTGAATATTTGGCGCAAATCTGTTGCCGGTGTACGGTTGACAAACCTGCTTTCAGTTTGTTGCGTCAATCTGTCATCGCACTGCTAGTGACAGATCTGCTCTGATGTTGCACTCAATTTGATGTCATGATCTGTTTGCCACTTTTGTTTGCAATTTGGGCGCACTCGAGGACACAGTAGGTCCTGGATTTGGCAGTCTGATTTGGCAGGAATTTGTTGTCCAGTTGTCGACAATTTGCAAGCAAATGGTTAGCTGGGCTCTTAATCTTGTAGAGTTTTTCAGGGAATATGGGAATGTACCAAACAATGAATAATTCGTAACTCGGATGTATATCGATGAAAGACAGAAATAATACTTTTATTATTTAACGAAACAAAAATACGTGTGTCTCGACCGGAACTCTTTTCGGAAGTAGAGAGCTCCACCCGGCATCCGCCTAGTATCGCGCTCCTCTCGTCACGCAGTCATACTAATGCTTCTCCGTTACTATTGGCGCTCACAGGCGCGGGAGATTCGAGTGTGAAAACTCTCATTCCAACAAATCTAACTTAATCTAACTGGCGTTTTTCAGGGACGTACCCAACCCTTTACAACCCAACATCTTTCCTAGCCCGACCTGACCATTACGGCCCTTTACACTCTTTTTCCTCCCTTCCCTCCTCGCCCTCTAACAAATTTTACACAAATTTTTACCCATCCTCTTAACCTACCTTATCTAACGCGTTTTTCAGGGACGTACCCAACCCTTTACAAAACACACACCTTACCTAACCCGTCCTGACCATTACGGCCCTTTACACTCTTTTCCTCCCTCCTCTCCTCGCCCTCTACCCTGATCTCATCCCCCAATCTTCCCTCTGCTCGCTCCGTCTCCACTCTCTGGCGTCATCCTCTCCTTCTTCGCGTGACAGACCTTCTCCTTCGCATCAAATTTTACATTTTTACACAGCCTCTTAAAACATACACCTTCCTAACCCGACCTGATCATTGCGGCCTTATACATTACCCCTACATTACCTCCCTCCCTCACACGCTTCAAACTCCCCACCCCCTCATTTCCCTCCTTTCCGCCCTGCTTCCGTCCGCCACTTCCTCGCGCGACAGGCTTTCTGCACCTTAGCTGGATTCTCTTCTTTTCAGTCGCCTCTCCTATTGCCTCCTTCACTTCCTATCCAGCTCCTCTCCGCATCCTGCCCTCTCCTTGTCCTGCTCCCATTCCAAATAGACCACCAGACCAGCTTTCTCCAGTGCTACCCCGTTCGTCTTTAACCGCCGCCTCAACGTCCCGCCGTAGTGCCACCCCGCTCGGCATCTGACCCCCGGCGCCGTCTCGGTCCTCCTCCACTCACCCCGCCAAAGCTGCCCTCCTATTCTTCGCCTCCTCTGCGATCGCTCTTTTCCGCTTTATTACCTCTTCTTCTCTCCACTATCCTCCACGTCTTGCTCAAGTTTTGTAAGTATAAAAATATAAAAAGTAAACATATAAAAGTAAATTGAATTGTCCTAAACTATTAAACAAAAACTATTTCAATTATTCGAGTGTATAGACTGACACGTGCGGATATCTTTCCTTCCATTGATTAACCAATTGATTAACCCATTGATTTATATTACAGTGCATGATATAAAACTTCTGCAGTTTAGGACATTGTTTCAAAATAACGGAATATTTATCAGGTATATCAAGCTCCGCGCGAACAAGATATAACTTTTTTAAGTTTTTGCACTGCGCTAGTAATTCCAACCGGTGATCAGTGAGGACTGCATTGGACAAATAAACTTCTTGCAAGTTTTGATAAGAGGAAAGTAATCTAAATAAGCTATCATCATGTGCTGGGTATCCGCGTCTGTAACAAAGATGATGTATTAGTACAGTACTTTAATTGCAAGAAAATTCATGTAACTTTTTCAAGATGCTCGCAAAAGAAGCAAACAAATTTCAATAAAGAATACAATAATGTGTCTTTTAAAAGAAAATGTAGCACACACACTTACAGATCAAGGTTCACTTTTTGTAAATTCTTACAGTTAGCGAGAGCATTAATACCCCGAGATGTAAGATTACTTGCGTTCAGTAAATATATTACTTCCAAGTCACGACACGAATTTCCCAACTCTATTAGAACTGCATCGTTTATTAAGCGGCTTTCTGCCGATAACTGACGCATCCGTTGATTATTTTGCAGTATTTTGCAAAAACGTTCGGTTCTTATATCATAAATTCCAGTCATAAAAAGGTCTAAATGTTCCAAATTATTTAGCCCCTCGAGATACGAAAATCCTTCGTCGTCTATGTTAGCATCTAGAAAACTTAGATCCAATTCTAAAAAAAATTTGTATTACAAATGTTACACAATTTACCAATAATCTTGACAATTATATACATATACTATATGCATATACCTTTCAAATTTTTGCATGTCTCTGAAGTTTTAAGTAGGATAGGATTTACGTCGATGCCGCGACTTAACGACAAGTCACTTAATCTTAAATGCGTTAAATGCCTGCCGCAATTATCAAGAAAGTTTACGAAATCATTAACATCAAACTTACATCCTGTAAGATCTAATTGTTGCAAATATTCACACCTAGGTG
Organism: Temnothorax rugatulus; assembly: GCA_035220575.1. Lineage (NCBI taxonomy): Eukaryota > Metazoa > Arthropoda > Insecta > Hymenoptera > Formicidae > Temnothorax > Temnothorax rugatulus. The sequence goes on along the minus strand of JASTWL010000451.1, from coordinate 14,840 downwards.
TAAAATAACAAAATATATCGCACATATTTTTTTCAGATCTAATATATCGCATGTTCAAACGTGTATAGAGTAGAGAATCCCGTGTTAAAGTATCAAAGCGCCTATTATTTACTTCATTCATGCGGCATAAAGTTACCACATCTAAGTATTTAAATATTTTAGTAGTATTTCATTCTGTAAAGATAAAATATAATTAATATAGTACAAAATATATTGTGATGAGAAATAGACTTCTTAGAATTAGAATACTTTACAGGAAGCGCAGATAAACTGCAATGTGATAGCTCCTTGGATTCATCCAATGAGAGTTTTATTCTCTTGGCACAATTCGAATTACTTTTCAATAAAATACGACGCGGATATCTCTGATCAAGAGGTTGCTCATAACCAGGGATTACTTCCTGAGATACCTTTTTGTGCTTCAAATTATTCTTATAAGAAACCCTTCTTATGTCGCTGCAAATATTAACAAATTAACATTTATTATTAAAAAAATAAAAAAAAAATATTGAATATTATACTTAACATCAACGATTATAATACCTTTTACAAATAGTGCAATATTCAGAAAAATTCTGTTGCAGATGAATTATATCAAAGTGTGCACTTTTCAAATCTGCTGTTAAATTATGAACATCCTCATGGTATGGAAAGTATATGTAGTTAATTTTTTTTAACAGATTAGTTAAACTCTCGTTAGGATTTCTAGATAGGATCAATTCTGATGTACCGATGAGCATCACAGCATCTAGCTTTGTGTAAGAGACCCGCGAACTGCCCTTAAATACTAGTTTGAGCATTTTGGTTTTGAAATTACACGGATGCGACAACGGTGGAGAAAATAATCTTGATTTCGGGGGTACAATCTGAGACGATTCATCCCACAACTGAATCCAGTGATTATTGGAATCTTGAGCCGAAATTTGAATTACGTTTCCAGGATTACATATTTCGTAAATACAGACTCTGATTGGATATACAGCTTCATGAAACTCGATATCTTTAAATAGAAAATATTATTATATTTACTCTCTTCTCAGCAAAAGCGTATCTTCCTTAACAAAATCTTATTTATCGATTTAAATATTACATACCAATATATCTTTTTGTCGCATCATAATATGTGTCGTTTAATATGAGCTCATCAATGGGTCTCATGAAATCTTTGTTTCGCCACGGAGATATTGAAATACCAGTACCATCCTTATCATCTATATTAGAAAATCAAAATTGTCAAATAGTAGAAAATCTTGTAACATATAATATATAGCGATTACTTTGTACAGGACTATAACAGAGATAGGTAGTACCAGAAAATACACGTACCTCGGGACGAAAAGGGATTGGTAAATGAAATAGTTGTCCGTAATTTTGAAATTTGGGTGGCCCAATTATGTCAGGGGCAGTATGGAATATGCTAAGACTTTCGTGGTAACAAATGTCCACGGCAACAAATCTTTTCTTCACAAATTGATAGATGAAGTCAACACTATCCTCTTCTCCTACGGATACTCTGCCGACATAGGGATATCGACTACAACTCTCGCAATATGAAGATTTATTGTGGGTTGTCATATTGTCTCTCTAAAAGAAAACAAAAAATATGAAGAATAATAATCTTTTCTTTTTTAGCATATGCTAAAATGCATTATAATATAATATATATTTATAATTATAGCGGTGAAATACCACTACTTTCATCGTTTCCTTACTTACTCGGTTAGGCGGAGCGCGTGCCTCGGCGGTCACGGTGTTCTAGAGCCAAGCGTGTCAGAGTAGCGTGAGGCCTCGCGGCCGATCGCCGTTAATACTCCCGCGTGATCCGATTCGAGGACACTGCCAGGCGGGAAGTTTGACTGGGGCGGTACATCTGTCAAAGAATAACGCAAAGATTATATGTATAATCTAACAATAAGTTTATCTTGCTTCCATTCGCATTGCTAAGTACAGTCTGCATGTGTGTGTTGAATATCATTATTAAATAATTAATTATTTTAAAGAAAATAACAGTTATTTTTTAATTTTGTTAATGCAGAAAAATGTTCTTTTATAAATCTGAAATATTGGGAGCTCTGTGTTCTTCTACTACCACATGGCACACCACCGTGCACGAGCACAAAAGTAATAACAAAAAAATTACACAATTTAGATTGCTCACATTCGCTAGACTTACGCTTAGTTTCTAAATAACTATAAAGTTCCATTCTGCAATAGTCGTAAGAGCAGATGTAAGACGCGTAAGCAGTAAGCTATTGACGAATAAGATTTTTACAATCCAAGAATAATCGATTGTAGTTGGTCAACTTTTACTGCTTACGTCTTACCGCATACTCTTACAGTTATTGTATATATGTATGTAAGATTTAATGCGATTCCCCGTAGGGTTTACAATCTGTAATCCATTGGCGTTTTTAAGGGACGTACCCAACCCTTTACAATCTGTCCCCTTTTTATCCTGGCCATCTGCGACCTTACATATATATCTAACTTCCCCTTCCTTCCCCCTTCTTCCTTCGGCCCCCTGTTTCACCCCTTCCGCTTCTCCCGGTTTTGCTCGCCTCTGCCGCCCTCCTTCCTGTCGCGGCTACTCCCTCCTGTCCTCCTGTCCCTCCACCTGTCCACCTCCTCCTCGTCCGCATCCCTCCTGCGTCTCTCCTCCATCCCTCTCGTGATCTCGTCCTCCTCCATCATTCTCGTACTCCTGCTTTCCTTCCTTCTCCCTTTCATTCTCCTTTCCTTCTCTTTTCCTTCTCTACCCTCCTCTCTAACGACCCATCCTCCTCCCTTTTTCACCTCGTCAATCAGGGGCGTAACCTCACTCTTCTCACAAGGGGGGCTGATTCTTAAGAGAGGGGGGCTGGCATCAACGGCCAAGCAAGCAAAAAAAAAATGCGCTAGCGTTATAACCAAATTAAAGCATACAATTTTTTTCGTATTATTATATATTATTATTGCACATATTATTATTATTTGTACCGTAATTTAAAATATGCATATATATATATATATATATATATATATATATATATATATATATAATTTTAACATAAAAAGCTCATGTGCAACTTATATACGTGTGCAGCTGTATTCACGGGATATCTCTTGTCAAAGACAACCTCCTCGTTGTACACGTTTTTGTCTGGTTTACTTTAATGTGCATACTTGCAAACTCGTCTATACAACAGCGTCTAAATCAACGTGCTTTCTATCGATACTTAAAAACATTAGATGACCCAACCTCTCTTCGGACATTGTGGAACGGGTGTACGTTTTAACCATTTTCAGGACTGAGAAGGATCTTTCACAAGAGGCATTAGTTATGGGAATAGTTGCTGCTAGTGTAAATAGTCTGCAAAGGCAAATAAATCCATTTTCAAGTTTCTTCAGTTCTTTTAAGACATCGGTGAGGGTATTCATTTGAGACTTTTCTTTCAAATAACCTTCTGCAACAACAATTTCTGCTGTGAGAGTTGAGCAATCAATACCAAATTTCTCCCCCAAAACAAACAGTCTTTCTGCATTAAAAAAACTGGGAGATTTGGGGTTGCAAGCAGCAATCGCAGCAAACAGTTCACTGTTTACTAAAAGCCTAGATGACAACTCTGTGATAAATCTGTCATAAACAACGTTAAAAACATTAATGCGAAAATATTTCTGAAAGTCGGAAGCATCGTCGCCATCGTCGTTCTGATCGGATAAAGCACGTCTACCTATAGTACTGCATACGTAAGAGTCTTTTAATAGCACACTGTCAGTTCTCTTTCTTTTTTGTTGACGTGGTGCGTCTTCTTCAATATTGTGCTCCGTAGCGATTGTCAATGCTCTCTGATATACAGCTGTGAAATACGAATCATCAGTGCGACGCTCATCCAATTTCTTGATCAAGGATTTGGTTAAGTCGATTGCCTCGCATAAATCAATTCTTTTGCTCTGCAACAGTTTAGACAGGACAGATGTCATTAAAAAGAGTTCGTCAAAAATTACCAGGCACAGGATAGAAGAAAATTTCTGCCATAATTTCAGCAACCCGGAAGCAACAGCTCTTTCTTCAATAGTATTACTTTGCCGTGAAGAATGCTGCAAAACGTGTAGAACACACCCTAACCGTTGTAGAAGTATAGATATTGCCATGTGGTTGTATTCCCACTTGTGAACACAAACTCTTGGGAGCTCTAAAACCTTCATGTCTGGGGTTTCCTTTTGAATATCCACATACAGATCATGTCTAATCTTAGACGATCGAATGAGTTTGACAGTACTTGAAACTAAGTCTAAGAAATCAGAAGCAACTGGCACATCTTTAATTGTGTGAGACAGCACCAGTTGTAACCGGTGGGCGTAGCAGTGGACATATGGACAGGAATTTCCACATTCTTCTCTCATAAAGTTCTGTACACCCCCAGATTCTCCGCTCATAACATTTGTGGTGTCGTAGCACTGTGCTACACATTTGGTTTTATCCAAGCCATGTCGTTGAAGCATTGACAGAATGCCAGTAGTGATGGATCTAGCATCATATTTGTGTATATCGATAATATCAAGATAGCGTTCTTGAATCACACCTGTAGTGTCGACAAACCTCAAACAAAGAGTCATTTGTTCTTTTAATCTTATATCTGTCGTTCCATCTGATATAATAGAGAAGTTGCCAGATCTTTTAACTTCCTTGACTAAAGTCTCTCTTGCTACCTTTGTTGCTGCTTCCAGTAATGCGTTTTGGTATGGAGGAGAAGTATACTGTGCTGAGTTTGGTGTTTTTTCTCTCAGTCTTGTAAATTCTGACGACAATGTTGCAATCAAATCAAGTAATTCCAAAAAGTTACCTCGGTTCGGCGAGTCATCACTTTCATCATGGCCTCGCAGTCCTACATTTTGCCTTGCACAGAACAGTGCTGTTTTTGCAAGATATTTTACGTATTCCCGATGTTCAGCAGTTACCGTCACTTTATGGGAAACAACTTGTTCTACAACAGACCCTCTTTTTTCAGCAATCATAAAACTAACCCAGCTTTCAATTGACTTCTGATGATTGAAGCTGTTTTGATGAGCATCACATTTTTCAATCATTTTTTTCCAGTTCCTAAATCCATTTTTCGTTAGCGATATGTTCTCCGTTTTCGTGCTGCCAGATGGAAAATGTCTGCATGGGTAACAGTAGGCTGCATCATTTTCCTTAGAATATTCGATCCAGTCGTATTTACTGTACCATGACTGTTGAAATGATCTCGATGAGGACTTGGGATATTCTGTTAATCGAGGCTGAGAAAGAGGATCGCCAGGGCATCTAATATAAAACAGGACAAATAGGTAATGGATAGTTTAATATAGGAAATAGGGAAATACATTTTCAATGGGCAATATACATGACTGACTTGATGTACTGAAAATTTAAAATTACTGACTTTATACGATTTATGATTTACGAAGTCAGTAATCCTTTAGATTTACTAACTTGCATTTTCTCATTAAAACTGACAATCCTAACAAAAAGTGAGTTTGCGCGAAATCTCGACAGCTTACTGTAGGTACGTACATTAGTGCTATGAGGACGAAGAAATTAATTATTATATTTCAGTATTTTAAACCTACTTAATAGCGATAATTAATATATTTAGTACCTACCAGGTACTACGTGCACATTGTATACAACATAAAATCATTAATTTATTTAATTCGATAGTAACTTACTTAGAGATATCGGATGGTATTTCTTTTAACGCTTGCTTTGGTGACTGAGATATTTCGGTACTGCTCTGTCTCTGTGCTGTATTGCTCTTTTTATTATTCTTATTAAAGAAACTCCTTATGTCCTGCATAATGCATAATTGATAATTGCATATTTATTATGAATATTATGATAGGCTGCCTATAACCTTATTTCGTTCACGTCACCTAACTATGACTTAATACCGGCATATACACTGGTCGCTAATGATTTGTTTTCTAAGATAAGGAAGGGCGCCATCAGCCGATCGACTAGCGCGGACTTATCGACATTTGATACTGCCCGCTAAACATGTAACCTTCTTGTAACGTCACATTTCGACTGTAATTCAGCAAATCTGAAATGTTTTATATGTATAGGCAATAAAAGATTTCGTAAACGTCTCAAATTAACGTTTTATTTGTGTCAGTCTGTAGAACGTATCAGAAACGTTGCTTTTCCGCATTTAATTTGACAATTCGGAACGTCACAAATGAAATGTTTTGTGACGTTCAAATAACTTTTGTATGAAACGTTTTCTTTGCGACTTTATAAACGTTGCCTCAACGCTAACATTTGCGATGTTTCTAAAATATTCATTTCGCTACGTACTTCAAACGGTTCAATCAAAACGTAACTTTGAAAAACATTTTACTACTCTGCGTTAACGTTGTAAATGCGACATTATTAGAAAATGTATAACTATATATTATAGAGGACGCTACGAGAAGAAGTAGTGCGTAGTTCGCGGCGAGCCATCGTTCCGTGCGGGCGTGTGCCACGTGTTTAAGATTTCGACGCGCGGTTTCTATAACCGATTTCTATGTCGCCGCATCGCGGCTACTACGCTTGTTATTTGTCGCTTGAGTTACGGACAGGCGCCGTGATGCTAGGCGCAGGAAGAAGTGCACTGATTGGTGGGTTAGCGAGAAGGTCGCTAGCTACCGATACCGACAACGACCGTTTCGTGGCTTCGCGTTTCCTCCGGCCTCCACGTGCGACAGATAGGTATAATTAGTAAGTGCGGGTTCGAGCTAAAGAAAATCGGCACCGCGTGTTTTGCGGCTGTTCGCATTTATAAGATAGATAGCGAAAATTATTAGTGTGATGTGTAATGTACACGACATTATAGTATTATAGACATTATAGTATAGTATTATAGAATAAATGTGCAATGACATTAAACCCATTTACCATCACAATACTGTATTTATTAAAATAAATTAAAATAATTTATTAAAATAAATTAATTAATAAACGAATAATTATTATGTTTTTCATTAATCGTATTTACGTATGTTGTATATCATATTATATATGCAGGAGTGATGGATTAGGCTGTAAGACGTCAGTAAGCTGTAAGAGCATAAAGCTGGTTTTCCAGTGTAATAGTTAGATTAAGGTCATAAGAAAAATGGTTGAGCAGACCATACAAAATGAGGTTCAACAATTCCGTTGACGGCCTAACTCTACGACCTATTACACTGGAAAAACCAGTTTTATTCTGACGTCTTACAACCTAATCCACTATTCCTGCTGGTAGACCCCGCATTAAGGTGAAATTTCATGGGCAGTGAAAAGCAGCAGCAGATCGTACTCATTGGCTACAAAGTAGAGAAGTTCTCGAGTTTTTAGAACTTCTCTATTTTGTAGCCAATCAGTACGATCTGCTGCTGCTTTTCACTGCCCATGAAATTTCACCTTTATACATTCGTTACAAAAACGTTACAAATGCAACGTTGCAAATTAACCGTGAAACGGAAAATTTAAGTTCCTGGTTGTATAAACGTTGTTTTTGGAACGAAAGTTATAACGTTTCCCTAACGTTTGATGCAAGTTTCACAAACGTCGCAAAAACGTTGTAAATGCGATGTTGCACATATAAAGTTTTGCTAACGCCTAAAACACGTTGTAAGTGCAACGTCGCATATGTAAGGTAATTGAATCAGGACATTTCTGGTTCCTTTTATGTTATTAAAACGTTTATGCAACTAAACGTAAAATGTCGCATGGCTATACTGCGACGTTACAAAAATATTTCTGTAACAAAATATTGTTTAGCGGGTGGTATGAGGATTGGTATAAACGAGCTAATTAATTTATTATATTAACGCGAATCTCAGACAGATAAAAGTAAATTTAAATACTAGCGCGGAGACGGGGGAAGGAAAAAAAGAAAGGATTACAAAGAGTTAATGGCTGCAACTATATGTACATACAAAATATTTTAGATTATGAGACGGTAATATAGTTGAGAGAAGGAAGCGGAAGCGGTGGCGCAAATGAAATTTAAAAAAAACACACAAAACGAAGGGAGGACGAAGGAGGCTTTAGAGCAGGACTATTCGAATATAATTATTGACGATTACTAATTATAACCGATAATATATTTATATTCACACAATATTATTAGTATTTTTCAATACAGAAATGACGCATCTAATTGATGTAATAGATAGCATATAGCGAAGATATACTTTGATTCTAGTCGTTGTTACTACCTGCCTCATTCGCGGTTTTCGCGAACTGTTTGGCTTGCTCTCAGGGTTGTTGTTGTTCTCTTCTTTTTTATTATTGTTTCTTTGAGCTCTTTCTTTCCTCCCTGTCTTATGTTCATCTACTATTACTGCTCTGAATCGCTCGTATTTATTTCGTTTTTAAAGGAAGGCACTTTACATGCCGAGGGGGATACATCCTTTTAGAAAAAGATGAAGAGTGAGTTTTTAGCTAAACTTCAGTTTGAACGATTATTGAAAAACTGGCCCTAAGTTATTCACCAAATTAATAAATATATACATTAATACTAATAATATTAAATGTATTACTCAATTATATTATTTGTCTCTTTCTAACTATAGTTACAAAGAGACGAAGAGTGAGCTGTTGGATAACTTCCTCTTTGTTCTCTCGTGTCGCTCGAAAACTCTCCAACATTCCTATACTCGCTCTATGCTTGTTTACAATCCTATGACCTTTCAAGGAGTAATTTAAACCGGTAAACATTATCCGAAAGAAGCACCGTGCCCCATCTCGCTGAGATAAAATTTCATTCTGATTGGCTTCTCGTAGCCACGTGACCGGCGCGGGCGTAGCTAATGAGCAGAGACCGGATCGCGGTGCCGTTTTCCCCCCTCCAACCGCGTGCTAGAGACCGAGCGCCGTAAGAAGCAGTAGGTATACTGCCGAACGAGCTGCTATCTATTACATTAATTAGATGCGTCATTTCTGTATTGAAAAATACTAATAATATTGTGTTGAATATAAATATATTATCGGTTATAATTAGTAATCGTCAATAATTATATTCGAATAGTCCCTCTCTAAAGCCTCCTTCGTCCTGCCTTCGTTTTGTGTTTTTTTAAATTTTATTTGCGCCACCGCTTCCGCTTCCTTCTCCCAACTATATTACCGTCTCATAATCTAAAATATTTTGTATGTACATATAGTTGCAGCCATTAACTCTTTGTAATCCTTTCTTTTTTCCTTCCCCCGTCTCCGCGCTAGTATTTAAATTTACTTTTATCTGTCTGAGACTCGCGTTAATATAATAAATTAATTAGCTCGTTTATACCAATCCTCATACCAAACGCATCGATTATATTTAAGTGTCCTGTACTACAAATCAAATGTAATAACCGCATTTCCTTAACACCTCGTATACACTTGAGACTTTAAAATTCACGCTTTAACTTTAGTTAAAAATCGATAATATTAAGGAATACAATATTAGTAGGAATAATTATAATTGATACACTATAAAGGTTCTTATTCCGCATCGGTTATTTATCGGTATTTATTCTCTATAAAATAAGTTGTAAAAAACAGCCGTAGATAAAACACGTCGCTATTATTTGCCGTTCCCTTCTTTGCAAGTTAGGTATTAAATAACGCGTTATTTATTTAGAACAACCATAGTGTTTTTTCATCACGTTTTCATCTATATATTTTTCCCTTACGAATTTATCGCTTGAATGTTCGATAATATGTTAACTATTTAACCCTTTAGTTTGCAAACGCCGTAAATATATATATTTTTCAGGATTAAAAACTAAAATTGAAAATTAGGATTTGCATTTATAGAAGTTCTCAATCCAAATTGGGTAGAGGCAAATAAAAGTTTAAGTAAATCAGCATCGAAACTCTATCTTCCTAATAAATTTGACATTGTTACATTGTATATATGTATTGAAATTTTATTTAGAATATAGGACTTAAAATATAATAAATATAATGCATTTTAATTTTATTTATTAAGAATTTTGGAACAGGCGCAGCGCTAAAGGGTTAATTAGTTTACTTATTTTGCGCGTTTAGAGGTAATAGTGTGTGTGTCTGTGTGTGAATACGTGTTCATGAGTGTATATCGTTTATATCTGTTTCCTTTTATTATCATATTATCATAATAATTAGGGTGTAAAATTGGTCGTTTGATTGAGCTCTCTAGGTCGCATTTTTGTTTCGTTATGTGTTTAGTTAAGTGTGTTATTGCGTTGATCCCAAAAGTTCACACGAGTCGCGTTTGTTAACATTGCACTCGTTTTTTTTTCTTCATCCGATTGGCGTGTACAACACCGGCTTTTTCTCTGCGATACATTTCGTCGCAGACGAAAAAGAGAAGTTACCATTATAAGATTTGTAACAAAATGCAAAGTGGTTTCTAAATTCAAAATCGATACGTCGATCGATATACCCCGGTAATAAATACCGTCGTAAAAAAAAAGATTGGCTTATTCTACAGCTTTGAATGCAACGCGATTCAACACTTTATTGTCAGGATGCGTAACAAGCACTAATGACATGAAACAGCGAAATGAATAACGGAAAGAATACGAAGAAGAAAAATTAAATTAGCAGTCGATCGTTTTGCACTTAAGATACAATAAAGCCTTACACTGTCGTTCGCTGGACAAGGAAAAAAAAATTATTGGCAATAGTAAAATTACGTTATATGAGATCACATTTATAACGCTTAACGAAATTGCTGGATTCTGTAACCGTAATCTATTTAATTACACCTTTACGTGTGGTATATAAGGTCTATCTTGGTGAATTATACATTAGCATAATACTCGCCATTCTCATCGATAAAGTAAGACACAACGCGACCCGCTCGGTAATTAAACATGAGCATTTGGAGAGCACTCTTCCGAAATATTCCTCGTTTAGATCTATGGTAAATCCTACAGAGTAAATACAATTAAGTCATATATTTAATCAGGTAAACTTTTCAGGTCGATATCCCCCACCGAGATATATCCACACGATTACAATATACCCCTCCCTCCATCTTATCTATCAATGATCTCGTTCTACTGATCTAAAATTTAAACACTTATAAGCATCATCGCATGTTTCATAATTATCGTCGACAGTAATAATAGTGTAATAATAATAGTGCAGTTATAGTACTTGCAATAGTAGCAATATAGCAAGAGTAAACAGTGATAAGTATTAATAGTAATAATAATTATATACAATAATAATAATATAGAATTAATAGTAACAATAATAATTGTAGCCTTAAACGTGCCTAATAGTATTATAAATCGGAGGTAAAAAATAAATCAATTTCCACGTGCATTACAGTATGGTCGAACAGAAGCCAGTCCGACGGCCACACACTAAGTTCTTATAATACAATTTGTAAAAATATTTATGATTGTTTGTCGGGTTTTCTTTTCTCCTTGTCCCCTCCCTTTCGCGCGTTGATATCATTTCCAAATCGTTGGAAGAATAGGAAAGCAGCTTGCTAACCTAATTTAAGGAATAAAGTATTCAAGTATCAGTAAACGAGAAAAAAGAGAAAAAAGGAACTAAGGAAAAAACGTATTTAAGATATTACTAGTGATTTGACATGAAAGTAAAAAAGGACGCCTGCAGAAATCGCATCCTGCTGCTGTGTGTCAAAGATTTACATAGATATACATACACTATATTAAAATGGTCTGCATATTTTACACTGTTCTCTCCCGCTAAACATGTAACCTTCTTGTAACGTCACATTTCGACTGTAATTCAGCAAATATGAAACGTTTTATATGTATAGGCAATAAAAGATTTCGTAAACGTCTCAAGTTAACGTTTTATTTGTGTCAGTTTGTAGAACGTATCAGAAACGTTGCTTTTCCGCATTGAATTTGACAATTCGGAACGTCACAAATGAAATGTTTTGTGACGTTCAAATAACTTTTGTATGAAACGTTTTCTTTGCGACTTTATAAACGTTGCCTCAACGCTAACATTTGCGATGTTTCTAAAATATTCATTTCGCTACGTACTTTAAACGATTCAATCAAAACGTAACTTTGAAAAACATTTTACTACTCTGCATTAACGTTGTAAATGCGACATTATTAGAAAATGTATAACTATATATTATAGAGGACGCTACGAGAAGAAGTAGTGCGTAGTTCGCGGCGAGCCATCGTTCCGTGCGGGCGTGTGCCACGTGTTTAAGATTTCGACGCGCGGTTTCTATAACCGCTATGTCGCCGCATCGCGGCTACTACGCTTGTTATTTGTCGCTTGAGTTACGGACAGGCGCCGTGATGCTAGGCTTAGGAAGAAGTGCACTGATTGGTGGGTTAGCGAGAAGGTCGCTAGCTACCGATACCGACAACGACCGGCAGTCTGTACCCGCTCGTCTTTGCCCGGCAGTGTTTGTCCTTTTTTTTAATGTTAGTAATACGTATAATTATATTAAACAATAAAAATAATGACGTCCCACACTCGGACTGACGATTCTGTTACTGAGGAGGATTCACATCAATTACGACATGAGGTAAAGTAATAAACCTAGCTCTTTATAATACAGCAAACATATAGGAACTTATCTAACCTAAAAAGTAATTTATATTATTTACTTATGTATAATAATTGTTCAAGGTGCACACTTGCAAGCAAATAGCGCCGAAAAAATGGGAAAAAACCACAGGAAAGATAAATAAGTGCTTTATATCTAAAAGACATATGCATCGATTAGTCAAAAAAGAATTATTAGAAATTTTGTTGGTGAATTAAAAATTAAATAAAATAAGTGATAAATCACAAATTAAAACTACATTCCAGTCAGCAAAGCAAGAAGAAAATAACCAAAAAAGAAAAAAAATATATATATATATTGGCCAATTTGCACAGACCGAAAATCAGTGTACGTATCATAAAAATATATTAATGGTACTTCAACTTTTATACATGTACGAAATAAGCATACAAAATTTCCTTTAAGGATTAACGATGACGCCGCGGCGGCCACGTGGCTTACGGTTAGCGACACCTCCGGCCTCCACGTGCGACAGATAGGTATAATTAGTAAGTGCGGGTTCGAACTAAAGAAAATCGGCATCGCGTGTTTTGCGGCTGTTCGCATTTATAAGATAGATAGCGAAAATTATTAGTGTGATGTGTAACGTACACGACATTATAGTATTATATACATAGACATTATAGTATAGTATTATAGAATAAATGTGCAATGACATTAAACCCATTTACCATCACAATACTGTATTTATTAAAATAAATTGAAATAATTTATTAAAATAAATTAATTAATAAACGAATAATTATTATGTTTTTCATTGATCGTATTTACGTATGTTGTATATCGTATTATATATGCAGGAGTGATGGATTAGGCTGTAAGACGTCAGTAAGCTGTAAGAGCATAAAGCTGGTTTTCCAGTGTAATAGTTAGATTAAGGTCATAAGAAAAATGGCCTAACTCTACGCCCTATTACACTGGAAAAACCAGTTTTATTCTGACGTCTTACAACCTAATCCACTATTCCTGCTGGTAGACCCCGCATTATACATTCGTTACAAAAACGTTACAAATGCAACGTTGCAAATTAACCGTGAAACGGAAAATTTAAGTTCCTGGTTGTATAAACGTTGTTTTTGGAACGAAAGTTGTAACGTTTCCCTAACGTTTGATGCAAGTTTCACAAACGTCGCAAAAACGATGTAAATGCGATGTTGCACATATAAAGTTTTGCAAACGCCTAAAACACGTTGTAAGTGCAACGTCGCATATGTAAGGTAATTGAATCAGGACATTTCTGGTTCCTTTTATGTTATTAAAACGTTTATGCAACCAAACGTAAAATGTCGCATGGCTATATTGCGACGTTACAAAAACATTTCTGTAACAAAATATTGTTTAGCGGGCTGTAGTCAGCCTGTGTGATCATCTTACTTAATTGTCTCGTCAATTATCTCGTTATATCATTTTTCTTTTTTCTTCAATTATCCGGTAATAACAACTATTTAATAAATACAAGATCGTGGAGGGACGAGTGTCTCGAATGTGTAAGTCATTCGCGCTGACTTTCCATCAGAGACCATAGTTTAAATATTTCTTTTCGTTTATTCTTATCATCTGTGTTACATATATATATCGTGTCTGCTAACGATTATAGGAAGTGAACAAGCATCTAATTTTGTGCTTGCCTTGAGAAGAATTTCTTCTCGAACAAAAACTTATTCACCTTCATAATAAATGCCATTAACGATTAAATGATTAGCATTCCTGATTCTTTACGCTCGCTTTTACTTTGTTTACACACTTTAGAATCTTTTTTTAGCACATTATTTTTTACAATTTGATATCGCGCTTCCTTTCGTCTATTTCCCAGTGCCATATAAATTTCACTTGCATCATGGGTATGTACCCTAACACTGTCGATTTGTTTATTTTACTTAACGATTAATATTTAATTTATATTCTTTATCCAGAAACATCATGAGCCGTTCTCGCGAGCGATCAATGAAGAACTCAATATCTGAAAAAAGCCTTAAACTCCTTCTTTGATACTTCCGTTGGCCAAGCTTACAAGCTGTTTCGATATTATAAAAAAAAAAGTATCCGTTAATTCGACCGCTCGCGAACGACATGCTGGCATGAACAAGAGACACTCCGTTTTTTGTCGTCGATTTTGTTTGCAGATCTTAGCGACTTTTTTATCGAATATTTTATTGTACAACTAATCGTAACTCTAATTGGCTGGTTTCTACAAAAATACATAGTGCCTTTATAGTTTTCTAAATGGCAGGTATCCTCCTCTAAATGGCACTCCTAATGCGTAAGAAAGTGAATTGACAGAAGAATGTCTCATGTCATAGCGCAGATTTCACA